>JAGDQP010000515.1:65968-128594 GCA_022664845.1 Lepisma saccharinum | reverse complement strand
TATATATATATATATATATATATATATATATATTCGTAGATCTGTCATTGTAGCTTCTAAAATGGTGTTTGCTATATCTAGACAGTATATGAAATAAACATACAACGTTTTTATAAACCAAACCGATAAATTTCGAGAGGTGATTCCTCATATCTAAACAAGACTCACCTATTGAATAATTTTGAAATATGCATTTTTGGATACGGCAGATTTAAAATTTTTGACGATGCCATGCCATATCATCTCTACTGTTCTTGATTTTAGAGATATGAAGCCGTAAAGTTAATTTCCCCACGTTTTCAGCAGCCTATAGTTCCGAAACAATGCACATTTCAAAATTCGTATTGTTTTGATAGGAGTAATCACGTCCCGAAGTTTGCTGGTGTAGTTTATAATAAACACATTGTAATTATATCTGTTTGTGCAGCTGCTAGCTAGAATATCGGCAAAAACGTTCAAACACGTCTCCGTTGATTACGAACAAAGTATTGCATGCGATTGTATGGATCATGGAGGCATGCTGATCCTGTGTTAGAAAACGAGATAAAGGATGAAGAAAGAAAAATGGAGAAGACAAGTTACAGATAGGAAAATCAAGTGAGAAAAACGAGACAAGGAAAATATTAAGAACTATAGGAAAAATTTGAAAGTAAAAGGGGCGCTTTTCATGAACGCTTGCGTTGCTTGCGATTCGGGTGAGTGCCAATTGATACGTGTTTTAAGACACCTTATTGTGTGTTCTACGTGTAAGGGATGGTTTTCATGAAAGCTTGCGTTGCTTGCTTTGCGTGCGATTTGGGCGAGTAGCCAATCGAAACAATTGTTTTATTGCGTGTTTTATCGTAAGGTGTGACACGCATTTCATTGGTTATTCACCCAAATCACAAGCAACGCAAGCTTTCATGAAAATCAACCCTAAGAAAGTTAGAAAAAAGACACAAAGGACAAGAAAAGTATGAGAATGGGAGAGGGAAGCAGTAGAAGGGAATAGAGAGAAAGCAATGCCGAAGCGGAGAAAGATAAATGAATAGGAAATGAACAGGAAAAGGAACGAAAGAAGGTGAGAAATAACACGAGTGCCTGCGGAGAGGGACAATCATGACGTCACAGTACTCTTGCTAACGTATTGAATCTGGAGTGAATAGTTCCCGTAACAATAATGTCTTGGCAGTTTTAAAATGTTGCGACAGCTTGACGCAATAAATGTCTATATTGCGTAGTAAGAAAAATACCTAACCTGACTTTTTCTAACCTATGTCTGAGAATTGCATGAAATGTTTAAAGTGCATATTTTTTCCATCGCCTAAAAGGAAGAAAAAAGACTAATCACAGAAGGAGAGCCTTTTTCCAAAGCAAAAAGGAGAAAAAAGTATTGTTTAAAAATTAAAAAAAAAACTTTAGGCGAACTGGAATCTAACTTGGGACCTCTGAATCACAGCCAACTATCTGCCAGTGCTTCCTGAGAGATCTTTATACCACTTCCACAAACACCTAAGGACTGCTTTCCTTTAAAGCTTGCGTTGCTTGCGATTTGGGTGAATAGCCATTTGAAACACGTGTTACACGTAGAACATGTAATAAAACACATGTTTCAGTTGGCCACTCACCCTAATCGCAAGCAACGCAAGCGTTCATGAAAATCAACCTTAACAGATGCCATTAGTTACGTAGTGTTCACGTGTCACGATTGTTCCTCTCCGCATACAATTCTGAAATAATAAAAGGTTTCTCAATGAATAAATAAACAAGTCATCCATATTTAGACTAAAAAGAGGTGCATAGATCATGCAACTTGACTATTTCGATGAAGGTAATAAATATTAATCCTTACTGACATAATTTATGATCCAAAAACCTTCAAAATTTCAATATTTTTGTGACAGACTTTACGAGCAAAAGTATCTAGGAGAAATCTTCCTATTTTGAACAACAAGACTATTATGTATGCCCTTAAAATTCGCAGTCAAAACTGATTCATATATAATAAACGAGTGGATGCATTCAATAAAAACATAACGGATGTCCCAGTCAGCATTTCTGTTGGAGACTCGCATGCTGGAATGTCATAGCGTTCCGCCAATAAATTACCTGGTACGTGTTCTCTTGTTGTTTCTGAACGTCACTTAAGTGTATTATTGCTAATAACACGTTAGCGAAATTCCCCACAGGATGGTAGTCTCATCGCGTGTTCTGGACGGGAGGAGCAACTTCAGGCACGCACACTGTTATCATGTCGAGAAATAAAACTAATGACAGAAAAAAAAAATCTCTGAACAACCGAAATCTATTACGAAACAGCTTATTTCTTGTCATCTGTAAATTGCAAATGTAAGCTGATGATGTAAAAAAAAACAGTATGCGAAATTTATCGTACCCATAATCTTTACAACAATAGTGATTACCACCTATAACTGCGTTTAGCATGTAATTCTACATTTCATTTTTAATCAATGATTAAATAACTGATTTCCACTTACCACACAACACTGAAATGGGCATATTTGCTTCATAAGGTCAGTGGAAGTGTTCAGAAGGTGTGTAATTATTGTATGTGAACGGGAGTATTCAGAAAATGTTAATTTTATCAACTGAAATATTTGGGATATGCTAACTTATAGCCTATCAACAGCAATATTTATAACATGTTCTATCAACGGTAATATTTAGAATGTGTTAAATTCTATCAATGGGACGGTATTTAGAACAAACCTACTAAATACTTTCAGCAGGAGAGTCTTTAGAACATGCTAAATTCTATCAACGAAAGTATTTACAGAATGCTAAGGTATTTCAGGAAAAGTTTTTAGAAAATATTAAATTCTATCGATAGGGCTATTTAGAAAACGCTAAATTCTATCCACGGTACTATTTATGAAATGCTCAAGTTTATTAGCCGAAAAGAATTTAGAACATGTTAAATTATTTTTCAACGGATTTAGAAAATTTCAGTTTTATCCATGGCAGTTTTCTTAAAATGCTGAATTTTACAAGATGAGTTTTTTTTTTTTACAAAATGCCAAATTCTATTAACGGGAAGTATTTAGAAACCTCTAAATCCTATCCGTATGTTGGTCCACTTTTCAACAACGCTTCATTGTTTCATTCCTTTCTTTGTTGTATTCGCCCAAATTATAATGACCAAAAATTCAGTCTGTTACGTGAAAAAATTAATAGTCACTTTACTTAAATACGTCACAAGGGGAAGAGACCAGGTGCACCACTTTTTTTTTTAGAGGGAATGATCATGATATCTTACGGTACCTCCAATTTGCACACACAAAAGTATATTTTTGTGTGTGGATCCAAGAACATTTTAGGGGTAACGGACCAGATAGCCCCCCCCCCCCCCCCGATTGCGAGACTACTACACTCACGAGAGAAGCTCTAATTGGGGACTGACTGTCTGCGAAACTATATGTTACACTTGCCTGCCTCTCAATTTTGTCCTTATATCACCAAACTGAAAATTCAGACGTAGATCCGCTCTCAAGTTCACTGCGTGGGGGTGGAGGTGGAGGGAATTGCAACATGACAAGTGATGAGCGAACGCAAAGTCGAAACGTGAGACCGACTGAGGATTAGGATGAGGCGAAGACCTCAGGGTGAGACTGAAATTAAAACGTGTGTAAAGTTGAACGAAAATTAACACCTATGGCGGCACACGGAAGTCAGAACCTTATAATCTATAGACGTTGACCTTGAGTCGTCTTTGAAGTGACATAGTCCAACGAAAGAATACTGGTGTGATACATGGATGAAGGTGTTCCGTATTTATTCTAATGTTCTTGTAGAACAGAAAGAAAAAAATAATAGAAAGTTTTTAGCAACACAAAACTGTATTTATTCCTTGAAAATCTATTATTATTTTAAGCAGGGAAATTGAAATACTCGTCATGACTGTCGTGAAATCGAGAATCCAATATTTAAAATGAACTCTTGACGTATTTATAGGGGAATGTGTGCACCCGCCTACTACTGTATTTGCATATGTATTGAGTTCTTTCACACACAGCAAAGCCCTAGCTAACTGTGCGAGTGGGTTGGAGCAGATCAATGGAAACTTAGAAAAAAAAAAAAAGAATTATTGAGCGTGACGTTCTTATATCGTGAAACACGTAAGTGCTTTCTAATAGATATGAATAATTTATTCATTGGAATGGACTATTCCAAGAATAGTAAGAAAATTTTCAGCTTACTGTGAAAGTATTGAGGAACAGGAAAAACTCTTTCAGGAGTTCCTTTTCCTGTTTAATTAAAATTGTGAACGTGTGCTAATGATGGGGGGGGGGGGAAGACCGGATTCTCGATCCGGTATTTTTTTTTGCAAAACCTGTTTTCGGTTTTTAATCAAATTCCCATTGTGTGTGTTCAAAAACTGGTTTTCTGTTTTTAATCAAACGCCCATTACTTGTGTTGAAAAACTGGTTTTCGGTTTCCTACGAAACATTGTTTCTCTTTTGATTACAGTCTCCCCCCCCCCCTCTCAAACTGGGTTTCTTTCGAAATCTTGCTTAAATGCAGTTCTGTTTTTAAAAATGTAGACTTCTCTCTCAGGCACAGGTATTGACACAAGTTTTGACGCACGTATTGAGAGGATATTTCTCAAATTTATAGATATCCCTCCTGTGTAAAACACCTATGAACCAAACCTAAAATTAGGATTTAATAATTCGAATTGTTACAAAAATATCCGTCTCCAATATAAAGCGATAATCATGTGACCTTGTGAGAGTTTTGAACTTAGATTTTTTCCCCAACGGAAAGTAATATTTTTTTCATTTTTTTAAGCTAAATATCAGGACAATATTTTCCACCAAAGTACGTTATGTTGTTGTAAATTATATATGCAAGTGAACAGATATATACGATATTTCAATATATTTATTTTTGCTATAAAAAAAAGTTATAGACATGCTTCAACATTTTTGTTCATTGCTGTACTTGTAGTTCTTTTAAAGCAAGATTAAAAACTATGCAAATGCATCGAATTCTCATCTCCTCAGAATGGCAAATGTGCAGATGCAGTTCAGGACGGACTAGTACACTGCGTCTTAGCATACTGCTCCATGATATAAATATATAAATAAATTACAGCCACATTCGATCCACTGTTGGATTGAAGTCTCTCCCCGGAGGGAGGAGATAATTGGTCTACTGCTGACACGATAACCAAATGAGTTGGCAGAGGAGCGCCTAAGCTTTCACTGTGATCGCCACTATCTTTTATTCATAACAGCTCCCCAATCGCATCACGATGCTGTATGGGCACCGTTCCAGACCCACACGCCTTGAATAAATTCTTGCTAGCGCCGGGAATCGAACTCGGGACCCCTCAATCAGTAGTCAGACACGCTAACGACTAGGCCAACGGGGGTGGTCTCCATGATGATAACCAAAAGCGTTACAGACCTAAAGCTCCTGACTCTGCCCTAACGCCATCTGTCTGCGGCTGGTGGAACTGCGTCCACCTGAGTGACGGCAGTGTGGTCAGTACTGCGCGTCACCTGGGAACGAACAGGCGTAAAGGAACTTTCTAGACCGGAGTGTCCGTCACGTCTTTATTTAATGTGACTCTCCAGTTTGCCTCACGACGCTGGGTGGACGCCAAAAAGTGGAACTCCAGCGGGGAATTGAACTCTGAGTACGCGGACTTGAGTGCAACACTCTAGCCACTAGATCATGGAGCTCCCCTATATATCATCACCACCACCCATCATATTTAGCCGTTTTCTATCCACTGCTGTGGATGAAGGCCTCCCCCTTTTCTTTCCACATATCTCGGTCTGCTGCTATCCAAATCCATGTAGCTCCTGAAAAACGCTTGATTTCATCTACCCATCTTACATTTCGACATCGTCTCGGTCGTTTCTTTTCTCTAGGAATCCACTGTAGTACATTTGTCGTCCACCTTCCATCTGTTCGTCTAGCTATGTGACCGGCCCATTTCCACTTCATCTTCTTCGCAGTCTTGATGACATCCTCTACCTTTGTGTGTGCGCGAATCCATTCACTTGTCTTCCTGTCCCTCCTGGTTATTCCTAGCATGCATCTCTCTATTGCAAATACGAAAGAGTTGAGAAAAGCACAGTACTGCAAACTTGGCGTGATTTTACCAATAATTATGCTTGAAGTGGCTTCAGGGAATTCAGAGCAGAGAAAATGATACTAAAGAATGTTTTCTCCTACCTACCTTTAAAAAAAGGTCACAATCTTCGTTACTTGGAAGAAAAGCCATTCAAGCAGAGAGAGTCGTACACATAAAATATCATCTGCATAACGAAGTGTTATTTGGAGAATTACGGTCAAGATGATATGTTAATTATGCTACGGACTTAAAGTAAGAAGTCCGCAAAGAAGAAAAAGATCAAGCTTCAAACAAAACATAAGGTTTTGAACAAAACAGTGTTTTGAATAAGTTGAAACAATAACATCAAGTACATGTTTTTGGATTGGTTATATTATTTGGGCATTTAAGTGTGCAAATGATTGGCTTAATTCTTTTCCCCAGTAGTGTTTCTGAAGAGATCTGTTCTTTATTGCTACAGGCGCTAAGGAATAGGCAAAAGAATCGGGGAAAATAAATTCCTGACCAGATCTCTAATTTTGCGAAATTCGTTACTAATTACTTTTAGGAAGTCTTGAGACTTCGAGAAGCCCGGAAGATTCTGGTAGTCTCGAGACTTTGACAAGTTCGGAGCGTCTGGCTGGAGGCCCCAACACGACGAGAAGTTCCAAGAATCTCGAGATTTTCGAGAAATCTTGAAGAGTCGAGATTTCGAAACATTCCGAGACTTTTAGAAATTCGGAGAATCTGTTAGTTCCAAGAGTCGAGAAGCCTCGACACTTCGACAAGTCCCAAGAGCCTTTCAGTTCTGGAGATTTCGAGAAATCTTAAGAATCCGGAAGTCTCAGAGATTTCGAAAAGTCCGGAGGCAACAGACACTTTTGGAAGTTCTGAAATTTGGGAAACCACGGGATTTCATTTTTTTTTTTTTTAAGTATACGTTATCACAGAAGTATTTAATACAATCTGGAAGAAGTAGATATAATATTCTTTTCCGAAAGGTGTATTTTTTAAGACTTAAAAGTCTTTCGTCCTGGATAAGAGGTTTTACTCACTACATCTCAATCATTTTCGCTGGAATATGCGCACACACAGAAACGTTATTCTTAAAACTGTGAGTGGCTTAGGTCATAGCTACTACATACAGTTCATTAGTATAATAAAAGCTAATTAATTAATGTAAATAAATAGTTTTATTCCATCCAAGGAAATCAAGAAACCGATTTTACTCATATTGCATTGAAATCGAAATTGGAGAATGGGATTGTATCGCGTTTTACCTACAAAGGTTGAACGAACATTTTAAAAAGAAATAGTTCGGAGTTCTTGGTAGTTCCATAAATTTTACGAATCGTTCTGTTTCTCTCTCAGATACTTTAACCTTCGTTTCATTTAAGTAGAACACAAAAACGCGATCTTGATTTTCGAAGAATAGACGAGAGAAACCATTATCGGAATGGCAGACAAGGTGCGAATCCAGGTCTCACGACTTGTGTGCGCGCGCACGTACACATTAATGCCATCTATACGAACTGAAAATTGACCTAGCTCAAGTTTCAGTGCCCAGCTGGAGCTTGAATCGATGAAAATGGAGGGAAAGGTCATTTCGTCGTCGTCTTCTTCTTTTGACAATGGGTACCTGTAAAAACATTTCGTTCTGAGCTTAAACTTGAAAATGATTGGAGAGAGAGAGAGATAGATAGATAGAGAGAGAGAGAGAGGGAGAGAGAGGGAGGGAGGGAGAGAGTTTGGAATCGGGTCGGGGTGTAATTTCGCGAAAAGGCGGAGGCTCGTGAAGTTTTCCTGGGGAAACAAGCCACAGATCGATACAGCCGTCTGAGCTGATTTATGTAGCCCGTTTGTTCGATATGTGCAACTACACATTTAAAGAGATGTGTGTATGTGTGCGCGCGCGACGCCAGGGACTTAGATTAATGGCAAAATTCAAAGGAAATTACCATCTAGATGTATCTCGTCCTTATGACCTTGGTGAAGAGATGTAAAGAGTTGCATCTCGCTATTAGATATTATTGACCATAAAGCATACAAATGTGTATAATGGTATGCAACATGTGACATACAATGCCATTATATTAACAACTAACCGAAGTACCCGCCCGTTGGTGCGAGTTGATAACACTAACAGTTTCACTACTACTACTACTACTACTACAACAAATACCTACAACTACATCTCTTCTGTGAATACTACTACTACTACCAGGGGTGTGGTCCAAATAATTGAACAAAGGGATCTGAACAAATATACTTACTAAAGGATTCACGCGAGCCCCTGCAAGCCCCCTCCAGTACACCCCTGACAACTACTACTAACTACTTAATTTATTATGCTTTTAAACAGCAATTAAAATTTAATCATTTCTGGTTTGCAACAAATCCAAATTTAAATTTACAACATTGTAAACTATTTATTGAATTCACTCGAAATGAAAAATGGTAATTTATTTATTTCATTATTATTAACAACGGATTGAATGGTTTTTGGATTGCTTTCACCCCCTTTGGAGGGTGGTGTTAACCTTTTAATGTGGTAGTTAATCCTTCAAGGTCCTAAGGAACATGTGTGCCAAATTTTGTTAAAAATCCGTCAAGAGGTGTGTATATTGGGTTCGTTCAAATAGAATTTCGGTTTTATGTAGAGAGATTATACAATAAGTCATATAATAAGACTAATTAAAAATAAAAAAAAATCATTCACGAAAAATAATGTCTAAACAATCATGAAAAGGACCTAATTCGTCTTCAAAAATAAATCTATCTACGGACTCGCGTAGCACGGATAATGTTAAAATATCGTACTCTAAATTCTCAATAGATGGCAGCAAATTTGCGAACATAGTTTGCCATCTAGCGGGGAAAATACACGTGTGTGGACCTACAATTATTAAACAAATCTGACCATGACAAATTTGAAGCTGTTTTCACCACAAACTTACGGAAATTAAGCTGAATGATTAAGATATAAATTCCTTCATAGTTGTACATGTGAAGTGGTTTATTTTTTATGCTTGTTTTTATAAGTGTGGGGAAAATGTATGTGAAAACCGGGAATAAATAAATAAATAAACAGCAGTATTGCTAATTTCTTTAGCAACATGCATCAGTCTAAAATTTCCACTTAATTTTAGCTACTCAAGAAATTTACCCTTGTACTCAAGGAAGTTTACCTTGTATTCACGATTTTGTAAAAAATAATTTTTCACCCACAAAATGCCTTTATTCAAGAAATTTTACTGTCTCTACGTATAACTCTCCTTATAAAGTAAGATTCAGTATTGTCATCTAAATTATGTAGTTTCTTTAACCAAATTTTGCCAGGCCTTTCGAAGCGTACCCCGTTTCATCGTCAGGTCGAAAGTAACTACAATAAAGTGTGTGTGAAGTTTTCCTGAGATTTGTTTATTTGTGTAGTTTAATCAAATATGTGAGTGAAATACGTGATTTTTATTTACGAACCCAAAAATCCAAAACACAAAAAAAGTGAGTTAGTTATTCAGGATGTGGTAAAGAAACAGAACCGTATTTTATTGTTAAAATACTTACAAGATGTGATCGAGAAAAGGACCGGACTGAGCTCGCAGCGCCTAAAGCAGTGAACGGAACGCACTGCGGTTTGTGGTCGCTGCACAAATTCAATTTTTGGCCGACTATTTCTTGATGTGGCACACTGTACGTTGCTACTTATCCGTGTTTCTCGAGAAAAAAACGGGCTAATTATTTCCATTCAGGAGGCCGCACACAACACAGTGAATCTCTGACTGTATAACGGGCGTTAATACAGTCCATGGGGAGCTGAGAAATAACATCCGTACTTTAATATTTCTATTCAAACGTTGGAACTTGCCCTCACGGACAATTTCCATTGCCTTCGAGTGTCAACTCGGAAATCGTGGCCAACTGCAGGACGGTTTCAGAACATGAACGTGAATACGTATATTTTACAAATGAGGGCAATGTGTAATGGTTCAGTGGATTAGTTGTAATTTTCTTTGAATAAAAGTAGATATCAGTTTCATTGCTTGGTGGAGGCACCGGGCTTGCGCGGATTTATGAATGACCATAAATGTTTCATTCTAAACGATAGCCGACCCCCGGAATAGCTTTCATTCTTAAAGAATTCCCCCCACCCCCAAGATCTCTCTACTATGATTGATTTACCCGGCCCATGACGCCGGGTAAATGTTCTATGCTAGTCAGAGACAATGATCTACAATCAAATGTAAATTTGTGTATGCGAGAACCAAATTTTAAACTTCAACTTGGATCCTCTTCCTCGCTGCCATCGTATGGCACAACAATATGGCTATAGTAAACACTACTAGTTTCGCCAACTTAGATATTGGCTTCATCAGGTAAGAAAAAGAAGGGTAAAACCCGCAGGTATAATTGAAGTCGTCCAACAAATTGGCCTTTATCCTCCCTCAAGGCTGGTGGTGTAATACAAAAATAGCAATAATTCTTTGCCTAAGTTAGATGCTAATTATCTCAACAATAAAAGGTACTACATAGGTTTGTGATATGCTTTCTCCAGTTTAGTTTCAAATACATTTGTAATCTTCAGGATCTTGAAACTTATTTTTACACATTCAGTAGAGTTGTTATTAACTGTTAATTACTTTGATTATACTAATTGTGTTAATTTTAATCTTCGTTCTATTTTTTCCAGAAATATATTCCCTGATAACTTATTCCAGGCTGCGTTTCAACAAGTAAGTTATAGCTTCTCTGTGTTTAATCTATGTAATTTTTATTTTGTGAGACGTTTTATTGTAGGTGTACCAATTTTGATAGTACCATTATGTTTAACGTTTGGTTGAAATTAATAAATAAGAAAACACACCTCATATACTTTGTCAGGTAGTGAGATAAGTTGACAAGGAGGGAGAAAAATTTAACGAAATAAGAAACTAATCTATCCCTCCCTCCCCCACTCTCGCTCCAAATTACACTACGCTACAGTGGACTACACTACGCACGTACAAGAAACAGGTTGTTTGTTGTTGTTTTTCACTCAGTTTCGAATATGCATACGGTTTGCATTGCTCCATTACCTTTTAGAAGTTCAGTGCTCGAAATGGGTTAGAAAAGGTAAGAGAACGGCTGCAGAAATTCTTCCACTTCAACAACAACAACAATAATAATTATAATTATTATAATTATTATAATTATTATAATTATTATTATTATCATTATTACCACCAGTACTTTCACATTAAATTATTAATAAATCTGCTTTAAAAATTAAATATAAATATTTTTGGTTGACAACAATCGAAATTTGAATTTTAAAGTCTAAACTATTTTTAAGTTTCTCCAAAAATGTAAATATTTTTATTACATATTATTACATTCAAGATAACAATAACTGCATCATAGAATTATCTGTAAAATCAACAAAGCCTTAAGGAACAATCAAAAAACACAAACAACAATAAGGGAAACAGCATTTAAAGAAGAAAAATCTCCTCCAATTCCTTCCCCGGAGGCAGTGTTCCAAGAACTGAAGAAACATTACCACGCTGAACGGCGGTACTAATACGCTGAAATAGGAAAGCTGTGGTGCGAGCATTGCCGGAAACAAGCCCAATGCTTCGTCCAACTTCCTTGATGAAATTGAAGCCCTCGGTGCTCCAAGTACCGTTTGACTCGATTGCAATGGCAATGAAGATGAATTTATCTAACAGGGTACTGTATTATCTGTTTTTTTTTTTTTTTTTCTTTTTTCGACCTTTCGACGGGAAGCAGGACCACCAGCTCGCAAAGATGAATGTGGAAGATTCGAGACGGCAAACGTATCAACACAAGTAAAATCCCATAATAAAGATCTTCCTCTTTTCCAAGGCACTAGTCATACCGTAAGCTCTCTTACCATCGGAACGACTACCTCCAGGTGGTTCACGCACTGAAGGTACTTCAGTTGAAATAAGCGCACGAAGAATTACGTCATTTACACTAGTATGACGCATGTGCCTACCAGCACTACGAGCACAAGAGAGACTGTGAATGCCTCGTTGATCTACGAACGCCGTATAAGCTGGACAATTGTGAGGTACACAGACATGAGCTTCTAATCGTAAAGCAACAGCAATACGAAAACTTTCATTGGATAAGTAGAGGCCCAGAGGAGGTGAAGGTAGGGCATGAATCCAAACTCCAGAATCTGGAGAGAAAGCAGCAAGAAGTCTGGCTTTATCCTCAAGACAACCGGGGGATTGTAGAAGAAATGATTGGGTGTGTTGAATAATTGGATCATCCCAAGTGGCCTGAGAAATACTGCAGTCTAAAGAAGGAGAATCCATGACGGTTAAACAAGACCACTGAGCTTTACAATCATGAATAGCCGCGTCCGAATCAAGACAAAAACCCGGAGGAAGGATACTCAACAAGACATCGAGAGCCATGGAAAGACGCTAAGAAAGACTGAATCGCCAAATCCATGACCCGACGAATACTAAGTCCACCCGAACGAACGGGCAAAGTGGCCTGAAGCCAGGCGCTACTACTCCGAGACCAGTTGAGAATTGATTCGAGGCCAGCCTGTGAACACAACTCTGTAACAATGTCCCTTCCTGCCAAGAAGGAGAACAACGTAAAAAATACATTGAACGGGGATGGAAAAAGAAGTACGAAGTAGATAAAATGCTGAATGTGCTGAAATCAAAGAGAGGCGAGAAAAGAAAAATTCTAGTTTAGATATCTTCTCAAGCAATAGACTATAAAGAGCACTGGTAGAGATTGCGGATCCAAGCAGATATACTAAAGCAGAAGTCATAATTCGCATTCCAGGGGCTACTTCCATGAATCTTGAGTAAAGAACATGGTACTGGCAGTGCTGAACATTAAGAAAACCAACTTCGCACTTTGAAAAATTCAGATGTAAACCAATTTTTGTTGATGTGTCCCAAATTTTAAGTAAAGTAGAGAGAACTAGGTTAGGATCGTCCGCGACAGTGCCATCATCCCAAAAAACACAAATTCAATTCGGTAGTTCTAGAATGTACGATAGATTGTAGTGTAATTGCAAAAAGAGCCGGACCGAGAGGACCACCCTGTTGGACTCCACGTTGAGATAAATAAAATGATGTCATCACCCAGAAAGAGATCACTAGGTTCAGAATAACAAATGATAAATCAACGGGAAATGTTTTTGAACCACCTTCAACATGGCATCGCGACTTAACTCGTTAAACGCATTACGAAAATCTTAATAGGTTTCTAAACTATTTATTTATGTCTGACTAAAAAAAATGAAACAACGTACAGGTAAAATTCCTTTACAACGAACATTATTATAACGAAATTCTTCGAAATCCCCGCCAAATTCTTGTTCTCCAATACAATGTTCATTACAAGGAAATAAAATCTCCTATCCCGTAAAATTCATTATAACGAGATTTTTACCTGTATTTATTTCTTGTATTGTTATAAACAATGAGATTACTGTTTTTATTAACTAGATCGTGGCACAGTCGCTTCTTATAACTTAAAATATGTAAACTCCTGCGCCTGGACCTAAAGAACGCGTATGTAAAATTCGGTTGAAATCAATGGACGCATGTAGAATTAAATCGCGTTCAGACAGAAATTCCGTTATGTCTGTCTGAACACGATTTGGGATGAAGTTGGAATTAAAATTAATGGCGAATATCTTCATCACCTACGGTTCGCTGATGATATAGTCCTGTTTGCTTCAAGTGCAGAAGAACTACAAATCAGAATGCAAGAACTGAGTAATGACAGTTCGAATATAGGCTATAAAATGAATTTAAGTAAAACAAAAGTAATATACAACCAACATGCTGCAAAGAAGGAAGTGAAGATTAATGGAGAGACAATAGGCATAGTTGATGAGTATGTTTTACCTAGCTCAGCTCAAAACTTCGAATGCCAAGTTGACTGATGAAATAAATAGAAGATGCAAAATGGCGTGGAGTTCGTTTGGAAGACTACACTTTATTTTCAAAAGCAAATTGCCAATGTGTCTGAAGCGTAAAGTTTATAATCAATGTGTCTTACCCGTGATGATGTACGGCTGTGAAACTTGGACATGGAATGCGCAAACGACTCAATGTTGAGAGTCACACAAAGAGCAATGGAGAGATGCATGCTAGGAATAACCAGGAGGGACAGGAAGACAAATGAATGGATTCGCGCCCAAACAAAGGTAGAGGATGTAATCAAAACTGCGAAGAAGATGAAGTGGAAATGGGCCGGTCACATAACTAAACGAACAGATGGAAGGTGGACGACAAATGTACTACAGTGGATTCCAAGGGAAAAGAAACGACCGAGACGACGTCCAAATGCAAGATGGGTAGATGAAATCAAGCGTTTTTGAGGAGCTACATGGATGAGGATAGCAGCAGATCGAGATATGTGGAAAGAAAAGGGGTAGTCCTTCATCCAGCAGTGGATAGAAAACGGCTGAATATGATATATATATATATTCATCCACTAGTGGATTGAATATGGCTGTGATTTATTATATATATATATATATATATTGAATAATTGAAAATACAATAAAAACGAAGGGGAAGGACTAAAATACTTTTTTTAGGTAGAAAAGGCGAGAGCATTCACTTCCGCTCAGATAAGGCCAGTTCATTTGCGTGCAACATGCAGGCAGGTACTGTTGATGAACGAAATACCAACTTCGACATGTATATTTACTTTCCACGGAAAAACGTAATTGCTAACATGTTGTTCTCAATATAAGAAAGTATTTCGTAGTGGTGGTGAAATGAAAGTTATTGAGTGACATAATTAACTTGCTTCCACTGTTCCGATTACTGTTTTTAGGAGTCCGTGTTATTCGAAAAGTAAAAACAATAATTCAGAAATTGTTTAGAAACGCTATACTATTTTTAGTTAACGATTCATTTGCATTGAATTTATAGCAGAAATCTTTAGCTCAGATCAGATAGGATAACGGAGAGGCTATGATGAAATAGGCAGAGGCTTAGTTCCAAGGTACCATCCCGACATATTAACCTAGTACGATTAAGGATTTGAACCCAGGGCTTTTCGAATGCGAAGCCAGTGTTCTACAGTGTTTGCGGTTGAGTGTAATGGGATTATATGCTAGGTTTCGACATCTGTTTTAAGAAAATCGCAGGTCGAAAAACAAATTTTGATGGGAAACTTCACAAGAATACAGACAACGGACAGTGGTGGATCCAGAGAGCAAAATATTTTTCCTCCCACCCCTAGGCAAAGTACTTTCTTTATAGCATTATTTCTACATCTCTAGAGAAAGCTTCGATTTGTTTACGAACAAGTCTATAAAAAAAAAATATATCAATTTTGGGGGTTGCCTGTGTCATACAAAGGAAATACGAAACTCAAAAAAGTAATTTAACGTGAAAATATCGAACATGTCGCTGGTCCATTCCATCTGCGCCCCCGCGCACGAAAATCATGGATTCGCCACTGAACTGGAAATGTTTCCATAAATTAAAATCAAAGAAATTTTTGGTAAAATCAGTAAAGGATTTTTTTTTTTTTTTCAGAAAATTGGAAATTTCTTTTTATTTATTTATTCCAGAAGTCTGAACAAGGTCTCGAACTACAGTCTACTGTTTGCCTTTTAGTATTTTTTTCTTTTTCATAAATGTTCCTTTTCACATATTTTTCAAACTTCTCGACTTTAGAATTTCACATACTGGTTTAAGAACCTTAATGCAAATTTAATCGAATATCCCCTTCCTCGAAATAGGAGTTTACCAGTAAGTACCTGGTGATCACCACTGTGTCTTATTCACAGCAGTTCCCGAACTGCATCACGATGCTGGGTGGGCACCGTGCCAGATCATCTCGTTTTGGAAAAAAATCCCTTGGAAGAATTGGGAATTGAACTCGGGACCCCACGATCAACAGTCAGCGACGGTAACCACTAGACCAGCAGGACGGCCACACATACACACACACATGAGTATGGTTACCTAGACCAGTTCAAAACATCGTATGCCAAGTTGACTGATGAAATAAATGGAAGATGTAAATGGCGTGGAGTTCGTTTGGAAGACTACACTTTATTTTCAAAAGCAGACTTCCAATGTGTCTGAAGCGTAAAGTTTATAATCAATGTGTCTTACCTGTAATGATGTACGGCTGCGAAACTTGGACATTGAATGCGCAAACGACTCAAAGATTGAGAGTCACACAAAGAGCAATGGAGAGATGCATGCTAGGAATAACCAGGAGGGACAGGAAGAGAAATGAATGGATTCGCGCACAAACAAAGGTAGAGGATGTAATCAAAACTGCAAAGAAGATGAAGTGGAGATGGGCCGGTCACATAGCTAGATGAACAAATGGAAGGTGGACGACAAATATACTACAGTGGATTTCTAGGGAAAAGAAACGACCGAGACGACGTCCAAATGCAAGATGGGTAGATGAAATAAAGTGTTTTTGAGGAACTACATGAATGAGGATAGCAACAGACCGAGACATGTGGAAAGAAAAGGGGGAGGCCTTCATGCAGTGAATAGAAAACTGCTGAATATGATATATATGAAGAAATTATAAAAAAAATATTTGAAAATTTCTACAGAGAATTGTACTACTCCGAAGAAGAAGTAGGAAAAGAGGATTCAGAAGAGAATGTTGTAGATGTCCAAGACGTAATGAAAGAGGAAGTGGATAAAGTACTTCAAGGGATAAAGAACGGAAAATCGCCAGGAGATGCACTCACAGCAGAGATGTTTAAATGGGGAGGTGAAAAGATGAAAGAGGAACCTGCCAAATTATTCTCAATGTACCGGAGGAAGAGACAAATACCGTCAAGTTGGAATAATGCCGTTATCATTTTGTTATACAAGAAAGGGGACAAAGAACGCGTCGAAAACTACAGACCAATTAGTTTACTGTCAGTTCTATACAAAATGTTCACCAAAGTTATTTTGAATCGTATTGAACGAGACTTAGATTTTAACCGGGGAAGTGAAAAAGCCGGATTTCGTCGTGGATTTAGCACAATGGACCACATACAAACATTGAATGAAGTTATGGAAAGGACTAATGAATATGAACTTCCACTATGTTTGGGATTCATAGATTTTGAAAAAGCTTTCGATTCGGTCTCCTAGGCAGCAGTACTTAAATCACTTGAACATCAAGGCATCGAAAGTGCATACATCAAGTTACTGCGAAACATTTACTCGACTGCCACTTCTGTCATTAGACTGCATCAAGACAGTGAAAAATTTAAAGTTGGAAAGGGGGTAAGGCACTGATTGTCTTTAAAGGCACCCTGCAGCAAACCTTAATTGAAAGGTTGGAAGTAGACAAAGCTAGCTGCGTCGTTCTCTTCTTCTCTATGTCCCCAAGGAATTCTTACTTTCCTGACATGGTCGGCTTGTTTCCTCTCCCTCAAAGTCAAACTTAACAAAACAACCTTGAGGAAACCGCGAAATTACGCCCAAAGTTTTTATCTTTTTTTACCTTAGTATATTATGCTATGTGAACCTTGTTACACGTTCTGATATTTATATGTGTCTCTTTTGTTAATGTGATCAGTAAATTAGATCATGGGTCGGTAAACCTGATACGTACCAAAAATAGTTTCATATTTCTTAGACAACTATGCCGGTAGATATATTTGATTCCAAGTATTAAATTGAAATTTCTGTATAAAGCATATGACACCCTTACGGTTAAGCCATTATTGAATGTCGATATGAAACATCAATATTGATAGTGGAACAAGGAGTGACCGATATATCGAATATATAAATATCAAACACTATCTCTATATCGTTCATGTAAAAATGAGCTTTATAATCTGTCAGATCTAATATGGTGGAAAATTTAATATCTTTGACATCAAAGGATTTCTGGGAATTGAATATCAATCCTCTTAAAAATAAATGGACATCAAATATCTTTCTTATTGAAAAGTCGCTGGAAATCAAAGTTCGATAATAGTGGAACATTTTTCAATACCGATGAAAAGATTTTTAATTTTCTCATTATTGATATATCGATATTACAAATCACGTAATCCTAGATATTACTATTTTATATTATTTAACATTAATGGGCTATAGAGCACCTATGGTCTAACACTGAGGTGTGACGTGGTTAAGTCAGCATTGTAACTTGCCATGCCATCTAGAGAGCATTAAGGTTAGAAGTGACGACTGAGATGGTTCACTTCAATTATGTAGTAATGCAGGTTCACTCTGAAGTAATTTGTGTCCAATGTGGTAGATTTTTGGTATTTGTGGTACAGGTAAAAGTTGGTTGAAAGCCTCACAACCTCGTCAAGGTCTCTACCATCTGTGAGGGCCTCTGGTGTTTTTAAAGTTGGTAGAGGGACGCAAGGTCGTTTGTACCGCACGATCTTACGCCGGAGAACCAACTCTCGCAGCATTTGCTCGACTGTGTTACAAGGATGGTGTTCGCGAATGTGTGTAAATAGAACTCCACACTTCCGAAACATGGAGTAGGCCGTTCTCCTTCTACACACTGCTGCATTAAGTGCCCTATATGACTTAACTATGACACGTGCCGTCTACTTCACTATTCGCTCGTCAGACGTCATTGCAGCGGTCATCGTAAATACGACGTTACTTATGGGATAACCTGATACTTGAAAGTGAAACAGATAGCACACCAATAAGGCCCTAACCAAGATCCAATCAACATTTTCTCACATTCAGACGGTATTAATTTCGCCGTGTTTTGGGGGTTTTCGTTTCACTGTGGACCGGTCGGCGACAAGTGAATATCCGCTCCTTAAATCAGTAGAGCACCTCGATGGTGGTTTGTGACGCAATAACTATGCCATCTCAGGACTCTTACTTGCGCGCTTGGCTGTAATCGAATGGTTGAAAAACGTTACTCTCCACAATCTCAATATTAATTATCATGAATAGGTTATAGCGAGTGAACGAGAAGTTATCCGTGTTGGCTAGTGAGACCCCCGCGAACCCCCAGTTTCCCGCGAGGCTCGGAATAACGGAGAATTAGAACATTACAGCCAATAGTAGCAGTCTGAGCTCACGATTGTGTTCGTGAAAGGGCCTCAATTAAGTTCACTTGACCCGGGCCCAGACTTGCCTTACGCCGTCACTGAAAAAGCTTTGACAGAGGTAACACGGAAAAATCTTTATACATCACTTCTACTCTATTATCTAAACCTTTCTTCAAGCATATTCGTTTGATGTTATTTTGTTGAATTATCAATAGCTTCAAGTGAGAGGGATAAGCAGAACTCCACCTCAGAATGCCATACTGAAAATACTTTGTATGTCATACGTAAAATTTTCATACTAACAATGTTTCTAAGTTGAACAAATTTGTATGATAGTTTTCGTAAAATTTTTAGCAATGTATTGTATGTGTGAAGACCATTTTAAATTCTTATCAATAATTATACCGACATATGTTTACATTTCCTTCGTTAACAAGAAAATTGCATTTACAATAATTGTATTTTTTACATTTATGTGGTTTTAGTATTACGTTTCGAGCCTGTCCAACCGAAGATGGCGAGAAAGTTACGTATCTGAGGTTTTCACAGTTTAATACCAAGAGATGATCATTAAGCCACACATTTATTAATGAAGTTCTAGTTCAACTTTTATGAATGTTTCCGTTCATGCACTTCCACTAACATTAATTGAGGTATCTTCCGCAAATGACTGAATGTGCACATTTAACTTTAAGTTGCAGAGAACTGGTCCTAGCACAGTTCCTTGAGGAACTCCATATTTTACATTTGTAAAACTACTCCTACAGTCACCTATTGGGTTAATGCTTTTTTAAACTAATCAGATTTATGAGAAGAAAACAAGGTATAATTCAAGTGAAATTGATTGAAAATTACCGTTGAAAAGTAGAATATTCGTTTTGATAACTACAATTATAATGACTCGGCAGAATTTTTGTAAAATACAAGAAAACGTAAGTAACTTCAAAGCTGAGTGGCATTCATACAAAATCTCGACTAATGATAAGAAAACTAAATGACAGAGTAGGATTGAATGAATCTTTGATAGAGAAGAATTGATGCGTTGTGCGGCTGTGTTTGTTGTGTTTATTATTATTGTGTATTTGCGATCTCATTTTATATTTACGTAAAATGTAATTTCGAAAGATGTGAATGCATATAAATTATAAACGTAATAAATACTTGTTCTAAATTATTTAATACAATTATTTAGATATTTATTTCTTTTATATGATGACTTGATTTGCTCATGGAAGTGCTAATATGTTGACTTTTTTTTTTATCGATTTCCTTTTTTTTTTGCATGATAAAAACGCCGCTCATGAATACGTTTATTATTGTTTACTTAAACAGTCTGAAAGAATATGCACGTTTATTAAAACGTATTTTTGTTTCGTTAACTTAGTTAAATGAAATTTTAAAGCAAGTGCGTACAATAAGCATATCGTCTTAGTACACAAAGGATATTTCAAACAAGCACTTATAAAAAAACGTTTTGTGAATTTCCTCATTTCTTGAGAAACTTTGTTTTTGTGAGTATAGACACCTCAGTAAATTTCATTACACTACTTTTTTGAGTGGACATGAGGAAAAAGAGTGTGAGAGCATGACGTATTTCCGAGCCGTTGCTTCTCAGCTTTTGACTTCTACGCCCTAAAAATTAAGAACAAGAAAAGTTGAAGTATTTTTTTTAGGATATTATACATCCTTTCTAGTGCTGTATCCTTTTCCATCACATCAGCATCTGAGTCCTAATCTCAGTGTATGTTTATAAGCTAAAGCTTATGGAGTCAATGGTTTAGTTACTTAAGAAAAATAAAGGATAAGAACATCCCATAGACCAGCTACCTATCCGTTTACATCTCTCTTCTAAGCATCCCTTCCCCGAAATCGTGAGTATATAACCTCAGTGGATGAAATATATTAAAATTTCATTCCTCAGTATTTTCGTACGGTCAAGAGGAAAAAGAGTTTGAGAACATGGCGTATTTATGAGCCGTTGCTTTTTTTTTTTTTTTTTTGGTCTTCAACTTCTCTTGTTTTTAATTGTAAGACGTAGAAGAATTAAAGAACTTGAAGTACTTTAGTAAATATAAACATTCTTCCTGGTGCTATACTCCAGCAGACGATACAGACTTTTATACCGTAAGAGTTGGCTTCCAATTACGGTACGTTATAGATACATGCAATGAGCCCGTCGCTGGCTTTCTCAACTGAATGCAACAAAGAGCATTGCTGTTATCTATAGCAAGCGCAGAATATGTTTGCTCCATCAACTTGAGTACTAAAATATACATTCCACACAAAACTGAAGCGAAATACTTAAGCGTTACGCTGAACAAGGGAATGAATTCACAAAAACAGAAACTAATTATCACGCGCTACGAAAACCTTTTCAGTTATATATGATAACGAGATGTTCGACTATTTCTGCAGAGACTCGCATACATATTACGAAAACCGATCATCATTTCGATGATTCTCCTGTTTAGCAGCATGCTGCAACAAGCCATATTGCACGTCTAAAATGTGTACAAGCAAAAGCAGACCGCGTAATCACTAGTCACGTCAGATACACGAGCACCATACAAATATTGGAAAACTTAGAACTTAGCAGCGTCAGAACCGTATTAACTAAGCTGCATTAGTTTAAACAACAAGCTATTGATTGGTGCCAATCAAAGCGACTTTGTGGGAGGTGTAGGTTAATAAGAACCTTGCCTATATGAGAACAAAACTGAACTTATAATCTCTATATAAAGGATGAGTAATAACCTTTCCGTCCTATATTTACAGAACTTTTAAGCTCATTGTTGCTCAAAGCGTCTGAAGTTCTTAACTAACAAAGAACTGTATTTCCTCCAATTATAGCTTGTTGAAGTAACAAGTCGATGAAGTATACAGGAATTGTATTACGTCAATATTTATCGAGATATGATGGTGTTTGTAGCGCTACTTTGAACTTAACTAGCTTGAAACTACGCGTTTTTTAATTCCTTCAAGGGAACTTCTCACTTGTTTCGATCCGAGGAATTCACCTCAAAATTAATGATCATCACTTTTGATACAGCCTGTATGCGATATGCTAACGATAGTTTTCATGCTGGGAAAGCGTTGAAAGATAAGTGAAAAGCGTGTTTGGACAATTGTTAGTGCCCACACCAACGGCACTGTATATTAGCAACTTATACAAAAAAATATGAGCAACGAACAGCGCCATATTGAAATTAAATTTAGAAGTATTCGCAGCTGAACACTATCATTTAAGAATACACATGTTTTCTAAAAGTATAATATTATTTATCATGACTTTTACCTAGGAGCTAAAATTCCCCTTAACTTAGATGCTATTGGTTCCTTCTACCTAGGAGCTAGCCAATTCTAATCCGACCTATATAAATCAAGGTGATTCTGAAGGAAAAGCAAACTTTGTATTTGGTTTTATTATATTAGTAATCAAGAGACACCATAATTTAGTTATTTATTTTCACGACGTAAATAATGAAATTCGAAATCGCTCATTTCGAAGTGACATACATTTAGAATATACATATCTTCCTTTTTAAAGCTACGATTATGATTAGTTAGGTTCTAGGCGAAAAAGTTTTCTGATTAGTTCTTAATTCAATTTTGGAAAACTAATTTTACTTGTAGTCTTTTTCAAAATTCAGGATGTCCCTGAATTAAGTATACAAATTTCTGGCGGTGGTTATTCCTATTTTTTAAAAAAACGAACTAAATCCTTTCAAGAAATTTTAAAAAATTGCGTAGTTTCTGGGATAGAAGCGTGCAAAGTATGTGTAGCATCGTCACAAACAACTCAATCCATGACGGTTTAGTGCATCAGAATCTGCGTCGTGCCCATAGAATGTAGGGAAAAGTTTGACAACACGGAGAAGTATGTCAGAAACGGGAGGTGTGCCCCGCCCCGCCCCGCCCCGATGGTGCCATCAAGCGGGTGAAAGTTGAACTACTTACTGGATGCATCACAGACGTAGTTTCTTCTGTTGGGATAGTGATTTTTACATCAAGTTTGTGGTTTTGTTAAACCCAAACTGCAAAAATGTAAGTATCCCCATTATTTTATAGTTATTTTTGTGTAATATCGTGGTAGTTTATTTGACTTTAAGCAGCTTGCTTAGCAGAGTCATCTTGTGAAATCTTTAAAAGTTAGGCAATCGGACACAATGGGGAATGACCTCGCCTATGATCCCCAAGTCCTGTTGGAATTCCTTGCCAGTAAACCAGGGAACGCTGGATGTGCAATTAAACAGGAAGGCAACTCTACAATCAAAATATTTTTTCGGTGATCAACAGCAAGCTGAAAATTTCTACAATATCTACCCATTATCTGACTTCTGCCCACGTATAAAAGTACTAGATGCATCCGATATATAAGCTTCAGTACGTGAAGAATCCAGTGTTGGCAGGTTTCCGTCGCAATATTTTCCTCAAAATACTGAAAAATTTCCCGACTTTTGGTAAAAAAAAAAAAAAAAATCCCCGCCTGCTAAGTTTACTTTCAAAATTGAAACAAAAAGTACCAAAAAATATTCAACAAAATTTCCCGATTTTTGGGTAACTTTTCCCTTTTACGCTTTATGTGAGCCATATTTTCCCACTTTCTGGGAAATTTCCCTCTAACAAACAACACTGGAAGAGTCTATACAAAATAAAAGTACAGAAGAAAAGGAAGAACAACAAACTCGCACAAGCAAACCTTATTCTTCCCCTGTATCTAAACCTCAATCCTCTAAAAAACCAATCAAGCAATACAGCTAACAATTTACCCGCAACTCAGAATATAACTAATATATCCCCTAAATCCAGCTGCAATATCTCACCAAAAAGTAAGCAATCCTCACATCCACACGAGACCATATTCTCCTAGATATTCCATCAAATACACTGACCCTCGCACAGAAACCGACCGCATTCAATCAGAAACCAATTTCGATAGTAACCAGGAAGACGACAATAAATATCTTACGTCAACTCATAATAATTAAAATTATAACGAAATATCTATACACAAAAAGTAATTGTTGTTATAAAGAATATCAAAGAGGAACTTAACAATCCTCTAACTTTTCATAAATTAGTAGAAAGCAGGTTTCCTGATCTAGAATTATTTAACATCACAACAAACTGGACTGAAATTAATTTATAATGATGGACCTAGCAAAGAGAAATTCCTCTCCGCATTTCAAACAAAAGATTTTGGACAGAACTCAAACATTGAAACATTCACTGAAAAAATAAACAAAACACAAAAAGTCAAGACAACTACAACATTCACCTGTGTTATAAGAGGCATCAATACTAATCTAGTCATTGAAGAACTAAATAATCACCTAATTAAAGAAACTACCTATGACCAATATCACTATAGAATACGAAACGATAAGGGCCCTCTCCCTCTAATTCGTCTTTTTACTAAAGGCCCAGAATTGGTCATTTTCTAATCACTAATGGAATTACCATTGGATTTACGAGATATAAAGTAGAACAACCCCCACTCCAAAGGAAGACAATTTCCCTGTTATTTATGCTTACAATATCACAATGAAAAACCATGTAAAAACTAACAATCTTGCTACAAATGTGGTAACAATTACCTTAGCATTATATGTAAAGTCACTCCAAGCTGGAACTTCTGTGGAACATGTAAAGTTAAAGGTCGGCGTACTGGCGCTTCCAATTGCCCACAAAGACGGCTACATAGTAACAACTTCTTGCCTGGTAAAGTCTACAGGACTGAATACAAATCAAACAACAAAACTTTATGTTCGGAGATACCTGCTGTGAACCAGCCAAGTTCTTCTGACTGACATACAAGCTAACATCAAAAATTGAAACGTGTCAGATTCAGGGACTCCTAACGAATCCAATTTTGAAGATATAATTAACAAAAAAAATGAAAGAAATTCTTGGAAACGATGAAATGGGTCTCGACTGTACTTACTTTAGGAATTACCACAAGATAAAAAAAAACTTTCCAAACTAACACATGAAGTAATTTTTTGGGCCATAAGAAATTCTTCAATGCCGATTGAATATTCTACAATCAACGGATGGACATCTTCCACTAGTAAGAAAAATACTTGACCTGACCAGGGCTTGAACCCACGTTCGAGTAGTATTGGTCACCAAACAACAACCTTTTACAACATTCAAGAGAAGTAACAAAAGCTCAAATTGAAAAGATGCTTAAACAATTGTCTTCCTTCTCAAATGAAAGATGCTTAATGCAAATCTAATAAGTCGAAATACTTCAAACAAACTATCATCATTAAACACATATGTAACTTAAGTACGAAGGATACGCAGTCAGTCTTCAAAGAAAGAAATGTCAAACATAAAAATGTAACACAAGGCATTTCACAATAATATTCCTTAACCTTATTTCTCAACAAACCTTCCCACAAATAATTGAATTTCTATTCCAAACCTACAATAGCAAATTACATCCTGGTACACATTTTCAATCCACAATATTTTGGACACTAACGTCTTATGATAATTACAATTTATTTTAGATAAGTTTCCTGGTTACTTGTTTGGGGTGGGGGTGTTCTAGTGTGGGTCCGATTCCCAGGATTCTTTAATTTACAAACCAATTGCAAATATTAATAATAACAAAGGACGAAAGTGGCCTAAGTGGGCCAGAAGTCCCGCCTGGGTGGATCTGCGGGCCCTGGGTAAATTTACATTAATTAGTCACAATGGGGAAGGAATGCATCAGAAATAAGTGCACGAAGCTTTATAAAAGATTTGTGTTAATAATACCCACTGTTAAACACATTGAAAGTTGCTGTATACTTTAAAAGCCAGCGTCGCGACTTTTCTCAGCCTTTTTCATGTCGTGACCTCCTTTTACCGTGCCTTCTGCATATATATTGTTTCTGTTTCTGGAGACCTTCTACATCATATGCTTTTAATCTTTTAATTAATTAACAGCTAGGTATTGACGTGACAAAGATAAGGGACTTCCCGCGTATCAGGACGGGCGTAAGCCATAGTGCTCTTACCGCCCATAAAATTCATTTTATCTTATATTGTTTCTGTTAAGCACGAAATGTAAAGTTCGATATATTTGAACGTGTTTTTCTGGTAATATGGCGAATACAGAGTGTATCATTTAATGAAGCTAGCGTATATCGTATCCGCCATTTGAAGATAGTAACAGAATTTCTTCAATCATAATTTGTTACAAGACAATCTCTTAGGTGCTGTCGCGTTTCACGAAGATGATACTCACCAATCAATTTCTCAATATGTACACCCTATTCCAAAAAGGATGACCGCATTTATTACAGCAATTTTCAGCTGAAAATTCTCTAAGTCTAACTTCGGGTATCTTCGGAAACAGTAAACCAAAGATGCCATATTCGAGCCCTGGTAGGAAGGATGAAACTTCGGAATTGGGGAAAAAAATGTGCAGATTTTTTTTCCGTTCTTTTAAGTTTAATAAGACATGTTGAAATGTTAAGTGTAGAAAAAAAGAAACATTCATTCAAATACATAATGATACAGTATTTCGAAACCTTCCATACATCTGAGCACGTGATCGTTTTGTCACCTACGTTTCCATACGTAAAAGCACATTTGCAATGAAAGCGAAGACAGCAGATTTAGTTCTCGCATTCATAGTACAAAAAACAAGAGAGAGGAGAAAAAACAACAGTATTTGCAACGTATATGAATTTCATTGTATTGAACACCGAAAAGTCAGTCATGTTTCTTCAGAAGGAGTTTTATTACAAAGAAATACATAGATGTGTTCATGTTAGCTCAGTGGTAGAGCGCGTCGCTTCTAATCGTGAGGTCGTGCGTTCGAATCCCGTTCTGGAAAATTTATTTTTATGTAATGATACTTTCCTCAAAGCATGAATAATTACATAAAATAATAATAATCAGTTTTATATATATCCATACAAGCATTTCAGGACATAAGTAATTATTATGTTTAAAATATAACATCAGAGAAGTGCTGGGTGTTGATAGAACGTCGGTATATTATATGTGAACGTTAAATACAAATTAAGTTAATGTTGTTATATCCAAAGTTGGATCAAGGTGCCATACAGCAAATTCACTAGCTCCAAAGTTCATACAAATTCAGTATCCCCAAAGCTCATGATCCCCACAAACGATGAGTCACTAAGATACTAAAATGTTCTTCAGTAAAGAAGACTGTGGTTCTTTCCATGAGACTGAAATTATTTTCTCTCTCTCTCTGTTGCTGGCAAATTCTATACTTTTGTCATCTGATGATGAGAACTTATTATTGTCTTATTAACTAGTAAGAAAAATACTTGACCTGACCAGGGTTTGAACCCACGTTCGTGTAGTATTGGTTTAGAAAGCAAAGATTTTAACCACGAGCTACTGTAGCTAGAAATGTTGCCAAGATTTGTCGTATTAAAACACCAGCAGATTGAGTCACGCTAAGTGGGCCATTTTATACGTTTGTGATTTTAGATAAGGAAGATTAAATTGGATTTATTTCCGTCTGATAGAACTCCTTCTGAAGAAACATGACTGACTTTTCGGTGTTCAATACAATGACATTCATATACGTTGCAAATACTGTTGTTTTTTCTCCTCTCTCTTGTTTATTGTACTATGAATGCGAGAACTAAATCTGCTGTCTTCGCTTTCATTGCAAATGTGCTTTTACGTATGGAAACGTAGGTGACAAAACGATCACGTGCTCAGATGTATGGAAGGTTTCGAAATACTGTATCATTACGTATTTGAATGAATGTTTCTTTTTTTCTACACTTAATAACATTTCACATGTCTTATTGCACTTAATAGAAGGGAAAAAAACAACATCTGCACATATTTAGTCCAATTCCGAAGGTTCATCCTTCTAGGGTTCGAACCTGGCATGACCTGGCATCTTTGGTTTACTGTTTCCGAAGATACCCGAAGTTGAACTTAGAGAATTTTCAGCACAAAACAGCCTAATCAATGCAGTCAATCTTTTTGGAATAGGCTTTATATATGATCATTGCCACATCAGACTCACTGGAATACGTAGAGAAAAATCCATATTTGTTAATCTGGTTAAGACATGAAAATCAGTCTTTTATTAAATATTTTGAGTTGTAATTCCTTTTTACATAAGACATAGTTCGCTACTTCACGTACATGCGGTACTGATACAAGTTTGCCATATTTTTGTTCCTGTACATGACATGATATGTGTACAGTGGTCATAATGTTTATGCAATAGCCCAGGTGAGCGCAGGGGAGGGGAATGCAGACGCGGAAACGAAACTTGTTTACTTTATTGATTTCATTATGTTAAATATGAAGCGCTTTGTCAAGCACTCTGTTTTGTCCTTGTGACATCGATTCAACAAATAACAGAAATAGTGACAGTTCCTTTGACGTGCTGCGATCAATGACCAAAAAAGAAGGCAAAAAAGAACGTTGTGTGTAACCTGGGTAGTGTCAATCCTTTGTATGCAATAATGTTGACTCTATGACCGTCCGTCACTTCGATTTAAACCGAGCTTTATATTCTGCAATCAAACGCTCTGAAAATGTTCAAAAATGTCTGTTAAAATGCTTTTGTTTGGTATACAGTACTGAATCAGTTTGTTTTTAATTGTGATTAATATCTTAAATGACCTAGGGAGCTTTTAAGGAGAGCACCTACAGTTTGTCTTAAAGTGAATTTCGAATCATTGCGTTCAATAGACCTACTACCATCGAATTCCAACCCGGCCGCCAAAACTATTGTTGTATAGAGTGTATAGCCTAAACTGCTGGAGTTAGAAACACCAAATTTGGTATGATTGTACATCATCACTAGTAGACTACGAAAATATTACAAAATGTCTCCAAAGTCATTTTGGATCCAAAATGGCGGACCAGAAAAATTCATTTTCCTTACTGTTTCAGTTAGAGATACGAAATTTTGGCATAAAGGTGTGTTATAAAGAGTAGTTTTAGGAAAATATTAACAATATGTTGAAAAAGTCGGCATCTTGAATTCAAAATGGTTGCCCAAAAAAGCCATTTTCCACACCGTTCAAGCTAGAGAAATGAAATTTGGTATGAAGGTGTACCATCACCAATAGATCACGACACTATAAGAAAATGTTAAAAAGTCGTCATTTTAAATTCAAAATGGCCGCCCCAAAAACCAATTTTTCAAACCACTAAGGCCGGAGTTCTTAACCTTCATTACATAGTGTCAGCCTACTATGAGTTAGTTTATTCACTTTCAGTCGAAAAGAACGTCTTTTTCTCGGTGACGGGATAGACCGCGGCACAGGCATTTTCAGTGACTTAAAATCTTTCTAGCTTCTGCTCCTGGACCCAAGGAATGTAGATTTCTATCGTGTTTAAACATAAAAAACAAACACAGGCATTAGGTTTTATTTTATATAAGGTAAGCACACCAGTAATTGACACTTTAGGGATACTTTTGACCGTTGTAATTTTTAACTGAAACATTTCAAATCTATTGATCATATGAGAACGTTACACATTCTCTATGTATTCTTCTAGAGATTTCTACACATTACTTTCATTAACATACACTATTTAACAGTAAATGACGTTTTTTTTGTCTAACATTGTTTTTTGTACCACTGATGGACACGGAAAAACCTGGATGTTCCAGTAGTGGACATACTGTTTAACTCAAAATAATTAAAATAATCATTGCTGATGTTTCGAATATGAGTACTATACAAGATTATATGTTAAATGCTGTTCTTCGATTAGTTGATTGTTTCATGGAATTCCATTGAGTGATTATTTCGAAGTTACTAGGTTCGAAACGAAACCAGTGGTCGACCATCCTTACTGAGGATTTAACAAGTTTTTCCTCAGTTATATCAGACACATAGCCTGATGGCATCTTCAACTTGTACCTGTCCGACAATTTCCCGCTTCCTTTTCCCTACCCTACCCCGGCCTGAGGCATAGATTCTTTTTGGCCATAAAAGTGAAAATTCTGACTTGCCATGAATAGTGTTCAATACTAAAACAAATCGTTTCATTAATAGGCATACCAGCTCGCTTAGGACATAAATATTAACTCATTTAATGAACGACTTTGATTTCAGCCCACTAATGAATAGTGAGTGTCCAAAACTGAACAAAATCTGACTTTGCCGTACCAGTAATGGAAACACCTGCTTTGCATAACAGATCTAATTTATAGCTATTTTGTCCATTTATATGCTTGAAACAAAGACATTTCGTAATACATAATAGCGAAGAACTCGTACGAGTTTGTTGTTGTAATTTCATGAATAAAAAACGAAAGCTCTCGCCTTAATCACTTGCTTAACAGAATGCATGGAAGAGTAGGGGGCAACCATGGACCTAACTTCAACATCATGTCAGAAATATCAGTGACAATCGAATAATATCAGTGGCAACGGAACATACTATATCTAATTTTCCCGCGCACGTGAAGCGATTTTCGCCCTTAAGAAAACCTTATTTTACATAATTTCTCTTCTAGTGTCTAATACTGGTACGTTTATCTTATAGATGACTTATTTAGTTCCGACACATAAATATAAATGTTATTGATTGGTAGTTTCCTGTATGTCAAGAACATGAATGGGAGGTGTGTTGAATGGAAACGACACATGTTTTCACATTAAAATATCAGTACAACGTAATTTATAACATTTACCCTGCGAACTTTCCATAACCTTGTCCTTTCTCTTAGTAAAATTAGAACCTCTTAGTCAAACGTCCATGTACGTGAAGAGGATTGATGTATTTTCTTGCCTTTTGGTGCACAGGGGGATATGAGAGGATAAGTTGTATACCGAAAGGCAAGAAAATAAAAGATCCTAACTTTCAGATTCGCTTGGAATCCATTCTCAAGGTAATAATACACGGTCTAGGAATGAATAACGGATATAATAATATGCTGTTCACAAAACTGTTGAGTCATGTATTACCTATAGTACTACTAGGTTCGATTGCAGCTCACGCCATGTGGCCTTCGTTGGTGGACAAACACCGTGTGTGTGGACTTTTCTTAGGGTACTCCCACCTTCTTCATTCAACCAGTTCTTCCATCATCCATTCGTCCTGAGCCAAAGTTGGCTAAATACGTTCAATAAAAATTCAAATTTAAATCTAATAAAACAAAAAATTGCTCTGACAAATACTTTATTCTTACAAAATGATCAAAATTGAATTTGGACACAGGTTTGCTGAATAAGGTATGGATTTTTGTTTCCAAAAGTAGCGGCAGCCTTCCATTTGCGCAGACTTGACAACACTCGTTCCATTCCACGCTAAATCATGGGCAGATAAGTTTTTTTTTCTCCTATTTACCTATTGTTCATTCCTAAACTTTGTCTTAGTGCTTTTGAGAATGGCTTGGAAGCGAATCTGCAAGCTCGGATCTTTTAATTTTTTACTTAAAGAGAAAGTTCGCAAGGTAAAGCGTTACAATCCCATCACAAACCGTCCACGTAACGTAACTTAATTTATTTTCGGATTTCCTTTAGTATAAGGATGCATGAAATAACGAGTTTTGTTTAGCACTTCTCAATCACATTTTTGCCAGAATTTCAGAAGAACAAATGTCGAAAAATTATTATTCCAGTAAGGATGAAATAATTTCCTAGAAGGGCATATTCATTCCTTACAAGAGTCATTGCCAACAAAAGGTGGGTAAAATTATGTTTCCGACTTCAAACTTTCGTTTAATAGAATATCTTCATAAAATTCTAACACATCCAGCATTATATTGATCGATAAAAAACCCTGACTCTAATTTTAAAATGCTTATTTTCTAAATTGGATGAAAGTTGGATCAAAGGGACCTTTTGTCAATTCCGTGGTCAGTTCCCAAGAGCAAACTCTTAGATGGAATCACATTTTAAAGAGAAATAATGTTTCCGGAAAGCTTTTGTTTACGAATATGAATCCAACACTTACGTAAAGAGCATGTATTATGCGTAAAAAATGAGATGCAGATAATAATAATGGCATCAGCAATCACAGTTCATTCCGCGAACAGTGCTAAAAGCGCGAAATTGCGATCTAAATACAAAAGGTTTTCATGTGAAATAACTAGAAAGAAGGAAAGATTATCATTGTAGACAGCGATCGAGCTGTTGGTGTAGTAATATAGGTTTTCTTCGATTTACTTGAGATTGGAGTGTTGATTTTTAATATCGGCGAGATGGCAAGCCCACTCCGTGGGCAGAGTTATCTTGATAGGGGATCGTTTTCAGTGAATTAACATCAAATAGTGTGTTAAGTATGTTTATTTAGGCCATAAATTTTAAGCAATTATAATCTCAAAACTGACGCCAAATCAAAGTATTTGTCCACTCCGGGGGAATTAATTAATCACTATTATCTAATAATTATTATTAATGAATTAATCATACTTTTTTCTGAAACGACTTCGGTCTGCATGTGTTAGCACTTTAAAATGGTCAGAGAAATGTAGCTTACTTTTTATTTTAATTTTTCACTCTTTTCGAAAACTTTTTCGCCAAAATTCGTCACATTTTTGTTCCCTTCCTTTTTGGGCAATGACCCATAGAGAAAATAAAATCTTGTTGTGAACTCCTTTAATGTGTACCATTTTCCAATCTAGAACGCCAGACAGTTTTCTAAGCTACTATTAATAAATAAAAAAAAATCAGAATGTTCTTCGGCAGCATTCGAGTGTAATATAATTTCTGTATCATATAACTAAAAATGTGTGTGTGTTCTAAAATAGCTTTGTTCTTATTTTTCGATAGGCTCATACAGTCTATATACCAAAAGAAGTAGCAGTGCAAAACGGTACAGAAACGGGTAATGGTCCTGACCGGGTAGAAGTTATAAAGCCACACATTGAGATGGTGCGGTCGGTGCAGTACAGGTAAGAAGACATCAACTCTCATGCACATGTACATACATTTAAAAGTTCCTTAGAAGTACTTATCATTCCCATTGTAAGAATTATCCTAAATTTCTTCAACCTAGGTATACTAATCTATTATTCTAATATTCATAAGCTACTATGAATATCGAGTGGTGTATTCAAATAGCTTAATGTATGGGATAGATAATTTATAAATAGTACCGTACCAGAGAAATCTATTTACATTCAGCAGTGTACACGGTAGGATTACAAAGAATTCAAGATCTTAATATCACATCTTACAATCTAGCTGTGAATCCGTATTTGCACAGTAACAAACTTAGTACCGGTACCCTTGTTTATTTTTTACAGACATTTAGTGTGTTCTTATAAGATGGAGATTTGAGACTAGTGTTCTCATTGAGTGTGTTGAATATTTTTGATAAGCTTTGAGTCTCAGCTAATTATGAAATATTGGTAGCAGGGGCTGATATTGAAGTCTAATTTGAATAATAGAATTGTTGATGAATGAATATGAATTAACTGGAGAGTCAACCAAGTAGAAGTGATGATATAGAACCATAGATTATGGCAGTTATGAGCGTCAATGATTGTCTTGATTATTGCAACGTTACGATACAACGATATCATCAGCATACGATATAACGATACCATCAGCATACGATAGGCCTATAACGATATTACAATATCATCAGCATACGGTATAACGATATTATGATATCATCATCGTACGATATAACGTATGCTAATGAATACTTTGCAAATTAAAGATAACAGATGAATAATGGCGCAAGCACAGTTAAGAGTACTTTGAAAAATGGTAGTAGTAAACATAGTTGTTAGAGTAACAGATGTAAAAGTGAATTATTGTGTCTTTAAAACTGATAAATATTAATTTCATTAAGTTTCGTTAATATCAATAGGCCTTACTTTAGAATCTCACCTCGATCACAGTCATGTTATAAAATGATGTATTATATTAATTCAACAGATATTACACTTTATTTACTTGGAATATTTAGTTACCTACACGTTCATTTTATTTGTGCAAAAATCAACTTCATACAAGAGAGTATTTCGTACATGTTACGGGTATCGTTGTGGCTGATTCTTTGTCATTTATAAACTTCAATTAAACTTATAATTCAAATAAGTGTATGGTTAGTATGAAAATTAATTTAGGAATACAATGAAACTTCCAATATCGGACACCTCCGAATAGCGCTGGTATACAGAGTTATCCAGCTAGGGATGTCACTACGGTAGATTGTACTTATTAATATACCGTTATTTAGATACAACTACTGTACAATAATTCAGTTTGTAAGTCGTTTTCTTATTTCAGTAGTTTATGGCCGCTTAAGAAAAGTTTCAATGTGTGTTTTTAATAGACATTTTTAGGTCTCAATGTCAATGGAGAAATTCGGAAATTTCACTGCACTATAAAATATATATAATAAAATATTTATAAGAATAGGTATAGGTGACCTCACGCTCACGGCGTTGCGACATAAAAGTTGCAGGTAAACCATATACAGACTTCAGCTTAGACTTTTATTTAAAATTCCGAGATGGCGTTACTGTTATTCGACTATAGTGCCATCTATACTGAAGAATCTGAACTATCATACAAAGTGGGTAGATGGCGTAGAGCTGTTAGAAAGAGCCTCTACGAGTACTGAATTTTATTTCGTGGAACCAATCATATTTCACTTTTCAAGCGTCATGCCTTTCGCGGCGGCAACGAAGTTTTATGAAAACTGACAAGTTCCTGTTCGGGCGCCATATGTGAATTAGTACCTGTTCGGGTGCCATAAATGAGATGTGGTTTTGTGTAGGGAATAGCAAAGTCGTGAAGAATAGTGAGGCATACGATTGCAGATTCTAATCTTTGATAGAAACAAAAGTAAGAAAAATGAAAATCTCATAGTTTTAGCAGATTTGGTACATTTCTTGTGTATACAAATGGAAATAGTTTTCAATGCAACTGTTACTGATAACGACTGTAGTGGTTGGATTGGAAACTCACGAGTTTTTGAATGTAGCGTAGCACACGCTAAGAACAGATTATTCCTATGACAATGACAACACTGGCGGTTGGAACGTTGTACTCGTAATTGAAGCTTTTGATTGCAGTAATCAGTTATGATGTCAATCCCAACTAATTTCGTCTTTTCAATTACGATGAAGCATGGTATACGGATTGTCTGTGATGAGGGTGAGAGGAAAGCGAAGAAAAATGGTGGGGGCGAAAGCGAGAACGGGGATGAGGCATAATTATGAGGGCGAAGTGCAGACGTCAGTCAGATTTAAGGAAATCCTTTGTGGTCCATGTTCTTCTTGAATTCCCACTACTTTACCCTTCGCACTCATTTCCTCAATCCTCATCCTCATTTACAAAAGTAATATTTCCCAATTTTCCTTCTTATTAATCCCATATTTCATATATATGCAGTCGACTTTAGATGTTCCTTCATTTATTAATTTATTTTAAATATGTTTCTTCTTTTCAGGGAAGGTACCAATACTTTAGGAATTATTTTCTTTTGCCTCTTATTTGGAACGCTTCTGGGAACGCTTGGAAGGAAAGCCCACGTCGTTATCAACTTTTTCACTGTCATTGATGAAGTCATCATGCGAATGGTCACCGGCATTATGTGGTAAGCAATTATGTTTTAATTGTATCTGCAAAACGGTTCATTTCCGATCCAGTGTTCTCCCTTCACGTTTGGTTAAGTTTAATGGTGTAGACTGATGTTTGTCATATGAGCAGGCAACCCAACTTCATACACTGTTGACGTTTCCTGATTATGTAATAGGAGAAAATTGGTTTCCTGATTATGTAGAGAAAATTTGAAACCTGAACCGACGTGGTAAAATTTATTAGATGCCTAATCTTTCAGGTAATTAAACCATTTTAGCAGAAGAAGCTTTCTAGACCATAAAAGGTGTATAAAACAGATGACAGCAAACTAATTAGACATAAAATGAAACAGCTGATCACAGTATTTTCTTCAGCTTAAAGAAGTGTACTTAACGCCCTGATATTTCTCTATCAGACCAAATTAATTGGCTTGATCATTTCATATACTGGCTAGAATCGAAGACGGGTAGAGCATTTCATATTTGGTATTTCTGTAATGACTTGCAGGTAGACAGTATTGCCATAAACATGTCTGCTGAGATTATCAGAGTGATTATTACGTATATTCCTCCTTATTCTTCCCTACGAAATTTGTGAATGCTACTTGCCATGGCAGAAGCTCACTATGATTTTCCAAAATTTGTTAGTAAAATTTACCATGGGGAAAGATTGCTAGCTTTCGGCTTTTTTCCTCAGTATTTCTGATCCAATGCTTATTATATTCCTTCTTTATAAAAGAAGAAAGAAAACCATATCCCTAGAGGTTTCTTCCCAAAGAAATGTTAATCTCATTATTTGAAACTGCTGATCGTCTTGAGTGTACAGAAAAATGGTGTGCAGTGAATTCGTAATTTGATGACATTAAACATGAAACAATAACATTTGGTAATACTGTGATCAGCTGTTTCATTTTATGTCTAATTAGTTTGCTTTCATCTGTTTTATACACCTTTTATGATCTAGAAAGCTTCTTCTGCTAAAATGGTTTAATTACCTGAAAGATTAGGCTTCTTATAGATTTTACCACGTCGGTTCAGGTTTCAGATTTTCTCTACATAATCAGGAAACCAATTTTGTCCTATTACATAATCAGGAAACGTCAAGATCACTGACTCAAAGCTGAATAAAGGCGAAGTTGAATTAGAATTAATGGAACTTTCCCTTTCTTATTCTGTCAATCATTATATGAATATTTAAATGTATTCGTCCCTAGGATGCGCATGCGCTGATAGAATAAAGAGAAGACTTTCATAAAGGTTTACTTGCACCACTTTTAATTGCCTCCACAACTATGCCATGTTTCATAGATCAAATGTTCTTAAGGTGTAACAAAAATCTTCATTTAAAAGCTGACACACGTGCAAGTTCGTTACGCGCCACAGAAGTTACAACAGCATTAACAAGAGCATATCTACGTAGCAAGTATCGTACCAGTCGATAGCATTTTAAGAACTAGGCTCTTCGATTGATCAATTTTAGCTTAGTTACTAAAATATTATTAACAGTTTGCTTCAAATTAATAAGAAACAATTGAGAGCGTGGGTGATTAACAACCTAAATGATCAAGAAAAATAATATGGCTAGTCATCCTAAAGTGCTTTCTTGGACTGACAGAAGTAAAGCTCTTTGTGTAAATGATCAGTGATGGTGTTTTCCATGGATTTGGATTTTTAAAAACATAATTTTTTCTAACGTAAATCATTAGTTCATCCATGCTCTCAATTCACACAATTAAAGTCTTGATTATTATCATAAAACAGAGGTATGTGAACAAACGAATCACACGAAGGTGAAGAGTGTACTTCGCTGAAATGGTAGTACCTGTAATCTTTGCCTTGCTTAAACTAAACTAATATCAGTCGATAATAAATTTCAATGTTGTTTGATCGTAGTGCATAACAATGTGATGTCATATAAAAGTAAGTTGATTTTTTCGTACAATAAATTCGTAACAAGTTTATGAATATTTTTAATGTTCTTCCTTCATTGCCTTTTTTATTAGCATTCCCACCTTCCTTTGGTCTTCCTTGTGAGTGTCTGTTCTTAATTTCAATTTTCACAACTGTTAACTCTACCATTTGGTCTACTGTTGATAAAGGATGTTAATTATACTGGTAACGTATTCCTTGAAGATGAGCTTTCAGGCAACTTGAAATGTCGTTAAATAAATTTCCATGTAAAAACTTTTAGATTTATTCCTTTTCACAGTTTTTTTTTTTTATTTATTTAAGAGTTTCCTGTATGTGGAAAATACTTCGTAATATTTAATTTCAAAGAACCAAAGAATGTTTTGTCACAGTCCTGCAATGTAGAAACTCGCAACATTTCAAGTTCGCGTTTGCACTAGTTATCTGTTTTAACGAATTAGATTTGTTGCAACTCTTTTCTTACGTAATGTTTCTGTTTTTCTTTTAAGGTTGACCCCCATCGGTGTCAGTAGCGTAATCTGTGGCAAGATCCTTTCCGTGAGCAACTTAGGGACCGTGATGTCTCAACTGGGCTGGTTTATCTTCACCGTCGTCATTGGATGTTTCTTCTATCAACTGGTCTTGATGCAACTCATCTACTTCTTCTTTATTCGGCGGAACCCTTTTCGCTTCTACAAGGGCCTTATCCAAGCCACCATTACGGCTTTTGCAACTGCTTCAACGTGAGTCCAGCTATTCCCATTTAGCCGTGAAAAAAAATTACATCGTTGCCCACTTCCCGGAATTTCCTTCATCCACAAAAATAAAGGAGTTGAGGTATGCAGTTCTGGGAGATACTCAGAAAACTGAGGATGCCTGCTTGACTTACTGGTTAATCGTAGTCAAAGTGAAACGAATTTATATTTTTCATCATCACAATCGTGTTTCTTGAGTGAATTTCACGTTATGCTTACTCTACAGAACCGCGCATATTAACCTTATTTTGAATCCAGCGTTTTAAGTAAAATTAGCAGAATGAAATTCATATTTTTGTGAACTTGTTCCTACGACAAGTATACGCAATCTAAAACGTGTCATTATTGCTACGGTTATGGACATATTTTTGGGCATTGCAAAAATTGACTTCTTAAATAGAGGAGTATTGGCAATGTTCTCTATGCTTGACGCAAAACAAAATCGAGAACTCGTTTTTTTTATATATAAACTAATTGAAGTTACTTGCTAACGTAATATAAAACCAGACTGCTTTGATAATTCAAAACTAATGTAGCTTACGGGTGTTCAAAGCAGGTTAGACTTGAATTTCTCTACTATATAATACATAGGATTATAACAATCAATTAATTATTAAAATCAAAAATTAAATTCTTTATTTCTTTTGCTCTGGGTACACTGGTTTTATGATACAGTATTCAAGTATATCGCCACCTAGTGTGAATCGCTGTACATTTGTAACAAAACATTCTCGCTTCAAAATTTGTATCTGATAATGTTTTTTGATGAACGTTCATAGCTCAAGTAAACGTGAAAGCCTGTTTTTGCACGCATTTTCCAATATGTGTGGCATGGCCTCTTTCTTGAATTGAGAATACGCACATATCTGCATTTCTTAGTATCTGCAACTGGCGACCTCTAAAGATTTCTTGGTGAAACAAGTAAATTTATAAAGTTAAACAGAATTTGGATTAGTAATCTTCAAAGCCGTACGTACTTTGTGCACTAAACTTAACATGTGATTTTCTGATTAGTTTTATATAATACATGCACGTTGTGCATTAAGTGAAGGTTGTTAGATAACCTTCACACACATTTCAAACTTCATTAATCATTTTTTACACCTGTGTTGGGATAACATTTCTGATTATTTGCATAGCATTAACTGATTAAAATGTGATAAAGAATTTCAAATGATAATACATTACTTTTCAGTTTTGAATTATAAATATATTGAAATACTGTCCCCAAAACTTGTTGCTTATGATTAATTATTATAAAAGATTTTTTTAGAAATTGACAACAGTAAAGGATTAAGCCCAGTCTGCATGATGATACTTTCTGGTCAATACTGGAAAGACTGCACAGGTTAAGTCTGCTCACGATGCCCTCAAGGGACGAATACTAGATTAGTACTTTAAAATAAGCCAAATTCGCTACCTACCTCTTCTTCCACGGGCATGGTGAGGAAGAGAGATGATGAGATATACCTCAAGATACTTTTAAAAGTTCAGAAATGTAATTAATTAAATAAAGAAATGAAAATAAAAGATTAAATTTAAATCGACAAGAAGTGATACATGATCATTTAATGAATCAAAAAGTGAAATTCTTTATTCAACAGTTGAGAACAATATTAGTTTTTTTTCTGGATACAAAATTAAAATAAATTTGCATCCACATTCACAGGTGTGCGCGTAGAATCAAATTCAGATTTCAAGAAGTGTTTATAATAATCATCCACCCGAACCAAACTTCACTAATAATTTGCATATCTGGATCAGCTACAGAAGTTGGTATAATGAACGATGTCATCTGCATGGAATTAGACTTTGCTACGATTATAATTAACTTTCTTCATTATTTCTTTGAGTGAAACCACAATATTTGCATAGCTGATACTTGCAAGTATGCAGACGATATAATTCGTATTATGTTTCCATTATAAGTATTGTATTCGTTGATTCATTCTTCTGAAAAAACTATTCTCTGACATTTCTCAACTGTTCATCATCAAATGCTACTTCGCCTCTTACTTTGCGTAACTAATTAGTGTAGTTTCGCATTTCTTAACGTGATAACTCAGTTGAAGTGTGTTCCAGTATTGGTATTCTAAGGAAGGTTTTCTTGATCTTTCCTGGTGAATCCCAGGATAGCGCCTTAAGTCAGGGAAAGAGTAATATAGCTTAGCCTAAGTTGCTCTAAAATCCATGAATCACATCTCACATCTCCGCCTTCACCAAAAAAATATGTGACTTGGCAACTTCTCATTAGAAGAGAAGTCTATCGGATTGTTCGTTTTTAAAAATCTAAATACAATACACCTAAAGAATACAATTTGGTCTCCCAGTTTGCAGATGCCAAGAATCTCGATAAAACTTGAAGTTTAGCTGATGGAATTTCCATCAACTCATGAATATTATTAAGTGCGTATAAATCCAAACACAAGCGATACACAGTAAAACTCCTTTATGAAAAAAAAAATACATATGAAGAAATAATTTATGAACTTACATATGCTACCACATCAATTAAAGAGGCATGGTAGTATATTCATCATCAACACAACAAAACATTTATGCTACCGCATCGTGTATATAGAGCAAATGGTAGATTTTCGAGAGTAAGCAGGTCTGAAACGGTGGACTCCGTATCTCCCAGGCTGGTTTCAGAAGTAGGGTAAAAGGCGATTCCTTTTCGTCCTCTTTCTTGCCTTGCACTATGCTTGTGTTTGTTCTCTCTGAAAACATAATCAAGTGTAGTTCTACACAATATCACAATATACAGCCCTACCCTTGTGCCTTTTATGCCTACTTCCATAGGTTTCTTAGGTTTTAAGGTCAAAAAAAGAAACAGAAGTTTAAGCCAGGATAGTTACAACATCGAAATTTACCATAATATTTCTACAATTAATATTTGTGAAATAACTTTTATATTGTAATCTTAATGCGATTGAAAGTTGTACCTTGTTTATAGAAAGTAATCAAGTCTAAACGGTTTATTGTTTCATTAATAATCTGTTATAACTGGCTTAAACTTTAACAATCAAACATAGTTTTTTTTAAAACACTTTTTCCCCGAAATATTATCACAATTAGAAACAAAACTTATTTTTACTACTTTAAAAACAAAATAAGGAAGTGATTTAAAAGCCCACGATAAGATTTCTTCGCAATAATTTTACAACACCCCAACAAGTTTCACAATGTTACAATATATTTGTTTTGACAAGAAAAAAAGGAAAGTGACAAGTCTGTCATTTGGCCAACAGTGACAAGTCTGTCGTTTTTAATGTGGTGCTTTTTCTTTCGTGTCAATATTTATATATATATAATAAGTGTGTGTGTCGTATGTGATAAAAGAGAGAAAAAAAAGGAAAAGAGTATTATTCTTTTGATAGGTTTTATCTCCCATTTGTTTCACAAATACTTCTTTTGGTTTTGAGTAAGAATAAAAAGGTAAACGAGTGTTGCAAAAATATTTATTTTTTGCATGAATTTATTGTTTTGGAGATCTGGAAACATAGCTGTGTTTGTTCTGCTATATATTATGACCCACCCCCCTTATTATTCTTCCAAGGACCGACCACAGAAATATATCGTTCTGCAGCGTCTTGTGAGGGATGTCTACACATATTGAAAACCCTTTTTCATTTTTACAGGCTGACCACCATACACATACTCTCTTGAAGGTTCCTAAGTTCTGTTTTGTATACCGTCTTTTGTATTTACAAATTCTGCAAAAAAATAAACATTTCTGCAGCACTCGGAAAATATACAAAGTATAAAAAGAAAGAAAAAAAAACACGAGAAGAATTGCATATAAAAATAACCAAGCTCATTCGTATGTGTGTGTGTAAAGTTTTTCTTCCCGCACTACAGTAATACTTCTAATACTACTACTACTACTACTTCCTTCATCCACTCACACAATAATTATAAGAACTCCACAGTTTCAAATCAAATCGAGGAACTGTTATGTGGAAGAACAGCTGTTAGCTGTACTTCGTCTACTGAAATAAAGGTTAAACAACATAAAGTCATCGACATAAAATTTATTTCGAGCAACTTGATTACTAGCCTTGTTGAATTTTTATATTAAAGTAAAAAAGATTATGTTAAAAATTCAAAACATTATATTTATTTTAGAAAAACAAAAATGGTGGAACTTACTTACACCATCAGTATATTAAGACATCTAGTTTTGGTTTGGTTTGTGGAGTTCTTTCCTGCCTGCCATTTTCTTAATTTCTTGCTTAATACTTTTTTATTCTTTATTTTTACCTTATTTCCCATTTTATTATTTTAAAGCCTTTCTACTTAAATTTTGCATGTGGTGTTGTGTTGTGTTAACATTTCCAAAGAAATACAAGAAATAATATCTGAAACTTGATTAAGACTACTAAGAAAATTTGTTTGTTAGTATGGTTTGTTCAGGTGTAAGACAGTATTCGTAAAAATGACGAGATTTTATAGGATATAATAAGAGTAGATAGTTTGTTTTACTAGTCGATATCCAGTCCTGATATTCTACTTATGTGGGTTTGCAGTGTGCAAATGTCCCAGATTCCAACCTTGTTTCCTCAGTATTAAGCTAATGGTACTTAGAAAAAGGATCGTAATTAAGGGCCATAAAGTGAAATTTCATGAAACGCTGCCGAATGAGGAATTAATGAAGCAGCTAAGCTATTTTACAAGCTAAAGCTCCCTCCGCTGATATGAAACAAAGAACATGGTTCACGTGTGTCTGTTACTATCCGAAAAAAGTTCGATTGTCAGATTGAGTGCTAAAGTTGATTGTATGTAATAACGTATAAAGAAAACGTTGTGCTGTACTGCATTGTAACTCAAGATGCTACTACGTGATGTTTGCAAAATGAATCACTATAGGGTAACCAGATTTTTCAGCAGCAAATTCGTGATACTACGCTTTTCTGCGCCCATTTTGATTTTAATGCAAAGCCCGCAAGTGTTCATGAAAATCGCAAGCGTGTAACTAACAATAAGAAACTACCCATCTGCACAATCTATATAACCTAAAATCCCATCTATGCCATGATGTGTGATGATATCGATCATGCAGAATTGATTATCTAAAAAAACTAAGGATGGGTCTCGAGTGATGACGTTATTGCCGACCTTAGAATCTTAGAAGACCGTTTAGGACATTATTAACGATTCCAAGATTACATAGTGTTGCCTACTTTCTACTTCCGAAAATTCTCTTACAAGGGAAATTATCTAAACTGGAGTAAATTGTAACCATTTAGCCTAAATCTGGCCAAAGTATGAGAATTTGGGACCGTTCCAGAAAAACCGGAACATTGTCACCTTAGTAAAAAAAAGTAGCCTTTGAGCTTCGTGATATTATTACAAGATTACGAATTATTACCATGGTAACTTTATCAGAGCAAAGCACCATGAGGATAGCCGGAAGGCAATATAAAAACATGTAAAATAAATCATATATATATATATATACGTTTAAGGTTCACCATCATCTTTTACCAAGTTTTGGAATAGACTGTTTTTCCTAGGCATACTTTTTTAAACTTCCACTTTGACCTAATAATAATAATAGAGTTGTAATCATCTTAACCAACTAACGACCATAAAACTTGAAATTCGATTAGGCAGGAAAACGATCAAGCACAAAGTAATAATTTTCATGATATTCAAAAGTACGACCAAACTGAAAGTTAATTCAGATATTATTTCTTGGTATTTCGATAGTATATAGCCTACATATTTTGTGAAGAAGAAATATTTATCTTATTTGATTTTCTATCATTTTTTTTACCTTTTCTGTTATTTGGAAACAATGTACGTACTTTCAGATACAAAAAGAAATGAGACTAGAAAGTGCTTACATTTGTGAAATAAGTGTAAGAATGAAAGTGGCAAGTGTGCTTTAGAAGAACGTTGCACTTACCTTCCACGTTTACCCCTTTATCCAAAAGTTAACATTGTTCTAATCCATAAAGCATGTTGGCATGTGGCTTCATTCACAATATATATACAAAGAACACCAAAGTAAAATATTTCCAATACACATTTCGGGTCAGGAATGTTTCAACGCCTTTCCACGATCTAGGAGAGGCTTATTCACATAATATGGTTACTAGCCGAAAGCTTTATCGAAGTAAAGCAAAATTTATATCCTCGAAATGATTGCAAGAGAAAGAACCGTCGCACTCTATTACTATGTCCCTGTTTAGGGGCGCCATATGTAGTTTGGCTGTTACCGCCAATTAATCTACTTTAATAAAGTACTAAGTCGCCCGGCGTGAGAACTACTTTAGGTGGGTTTGGAAGTTAAGTGGGTTTGAACTGTGTTTAGACTAGCTTTCCTGCTTTTCCTTGCGGTCGCATTAATAAAATACCAAAAGTTTACTTACCCCGATCTTTTTCCTTAGAAGTTATGCTCTAGAAGGGATGTAATCATTCAACTTTAAGACTAGTTTAGACCTTACAACAAGTATACTCCATAAATGTGTAAACTAAGTAAACTATGAAGACGTATAGGAGGTAGAGACTATTGGAATTAATATAATTGTTAGATTTCAAACTCACGTTTTAATGTCAGTATACAGGAATTCTCGTTTGATTGCTGAAGAAAATATCCATTAAGAAAATGTGCAAGAATATATTCGAAAGATTCAGGTCATTCTTCAGTCGTAAAAGAAGCAAGGATATGAGAATTGGAAAGATTAAAATGTACAATAGAAAAAGCTTGTATACAAATATATGAAGTTCATTAAGCACCAGTTGAGCATCTAAGAAGTAAACAATTTGCAGGATGGTGGTATATTTGTAGACAAAATACTTCTAGTGTACTTTATCTTTCCAATTTCCATGATTTTGCACCTTTTACGACTGAAGAAGACCCTGAATTTTGGTTCGAAAATACTCTCATTCATTTCCTTAATGTGTGTGTCTGTATATATATATTTTCTTCGGCAATAGTACAAAAAGTTTCTGTATACAGACAAGAAAAGGTGATTCGCTTCAAATCTGTTCTCAGCGTAAAACGAAGTTCAGGAATAAATAAAATATGAAATGAGACAATTAGATAGTCAATGACCCATAAAGCCACAATTAAAACAAAAAAGGGGGCAACTTTTGAAAGTTACTTAATTATTTGCAAAATTAACCAAAATTAAATTAGAAAACAAGTTTGCTCAATAATTTCAAAGTCTTCAATTTGAGAAGAAATCATACATAATGCAGCCAAAATAATTGTAGCCTTCCTTTCTTCATAATCTGGTAACACTAATTCCCCAGTGCTAGACGTTCTTCATGATAGGAAAGACAATAGGGATGATGTTGGTATTTAGGCTCCAAACCTTGTTATTCCCTGAGAATGGGTTCTAAGCAAATCCGAAAGTTTGGGAATTTTATTTTCTAACTTTTGTTACATCTGAGCACTTCATAAATAAATACGATAAATTTTTGCTCTAAAATTAAAAAAAAAATATGAATATTTAACCCTAAACAAACTTACATATCTTACCTGTTAAGATCTACTGATAGTGATTTGACCTTTAACCTCTTACTTATTCCAAACTACATACCACGTTTTTTTAGTAACATGATGTAAGGTCACATTAATACTTCAAAATTTAAACCTCTAACTAAGTAACAATTTTTCATTTCGGTCATGTATGCAAGATAAAAAGTTGATCTTCAAGAAGATTCGAACTTCTAACCAGCTGAACAACCAAATGAAGTTTCGTGCAGTTTAGCGCTTCGTTTCCTTACACTTCGTACCGAATGCTGTACAAGTACTATTCAGCTATTCGACAGTATTTAAACAACGCTTTAGGAAAAAATATTGTACACTGTAAATATTGCGATGCGTAAAAATATCTTTCAGTGTATTCATGAGATTAAGTAGTGTGAATGAGGCAAGATGAAATTACAGAATAAGCCGTATTTCCTTGGTGCTGAACATGCTTCTCCCCTAATATTCCCTATCTTTGTAACGAAATATTTCGCGCTACTTATGTTAAAAATTGTCAATCGTGATTATCGCCATAAGAGGATATTTATATCTCTATCCTTTGTGGCAAGACAAGCAGATATTCAGCTTTAATTTCAATTTTCACAAGCCGTTTCCACCTTGTTCCTTGTTTGATCTTCGCTTTACATTTAAATTGTAAATGGACTTCTCTCTCCTTGTTCATTTTCTCCTGCTTTCTTCCTTCGAACATATTTATAAACTTCAATCCTATCTCAGTCGTTCAAGTATTACGTAAGAACCTAAGGGGGTATAGGGTGTTCAAGCTTTGCTTCTAATTGCTGATAATAAGAGGGGGATCAGCGCAATGCATGCGTGCGACAAACAAACATGAACGCGAGGTATTATCCAATTATTAAATGAATACGTACAACCTAATACACATTAGTTACGTTTTAATTCAGGAGTAAGTTTCGTGTCGTCCTACCCTATTGTTTGCATCTTTTAATTAACTTAGAATTATTAAGTTAAGAATTAATAAAACTGTTAAAGCTTCTACGTAATTTTAATTTTAATTACCGTTCAGAGATACTCGAAAATGATTTCATATGCGCTTAAAAATATTCTAGTTTACCGGTATATTTAAATATTTAAACAGTTACTTGGACTGCGAAATAACGATCAGAAATTTGATACGTCTTACGTAAGCACAAAGGGGGTCGGACATGTGCTTATTTTTGCTTACAATGGGGAGGAGTAGGTTTAAAATTACTAAGAATGTGATTACGTAATACTTGAATGTTCTTTAAGTAGCACAGTAAGGTTCCGGGCTATGACGACTGTTTAGTGATCAAAGTACTGGCTGACTCATCGTGTGTTTGGCCTCTTGAGTTGTTTCTTGGCCTGAGCAACTTGTTCCCAAGTTTTGTCCAAATTGTTGTGCGCTTCTAAACCAGGTAAAATAGAAGCACTTCTATAACTAATCTTAAGTCATTCTCGAACTTTCTGACTCGCGTTCAGTTTGTGTCCCGTGTTACAGTGACCTGTAACTAGTTACTTAGATATTAATCATGAAGCTTTGCAGTCTTATATAATTCACGTTTGAAACAACAAGACTGTGCCCGTGAATGCTACCAGGTACAGGAATAAACTTCAGTACAGAGATAATTCATAAATGCAAAGGTATAATAAACGTGATCGTTATCAAATTTAGAAGATATTAATAATAAAACCGCATTTTTCAGCAGTTTTTGTATTTCTTGCCTAAAAGCATGGTTTCTGACGTTAACTTTTTAGTCTTCGAAGTGAATTTCAAATATTTTCCGTTCTATGTATTATAGTAGTACCTAGTACCTACAACGTATATGTTGTAACATACAACAAACTATACTTATGACGAACTATGCTGTAATGGACTGCGGTCTTATTTTAAATGGTCGTTAGTATAAACAACCAGTCGCTAACTCCACTACACAAAGAAAACTGTATTAACTTCAAGCACGCGAAAGTTTTGTACATATACAATGGCCCAAGTTACACTTTTCCGTGTATATCAAACTGACTTCTTGTCAAATAGTATCCATTTGATACAATATTGATAAGATGTTGGCGAAACTACCCAACGGCGAGCCAATGCTGCTATCATCTTGCGGTAGGCCCAACCATTTGTGCTGCCATACCTATCTGTCCTCTATTTTGTGCTCTTACCATTATGAACCTCCACACACAAATTGTCACCAAATATGTCCCATTTGCTTGTATCATGCCATGTTCTTAAGAGTGAGTTCTTGTGTTACTTTCTTTTCTTCTTAGCGTTTCTGAGTCCAAATGTCCTTCAGCCGAAAGTCAATTTTTGTTGCGCGATTTTATTTGACACTCTTTTTCAGAATTATAACAAAGGTTCATTTTCTGTTGACCGGATTCCAGAAGTCAAAATATAAAATTTCCAGTCTGCAAGCTTATTTTCTTTAGGGAATTTTTAATCTGCAGGATTATTATTTCCGGAATTTCCAATCTGTAGGGTTATGATTTCCGGAATTTCCAATCTGTAGGATTATTTTATTTCCGAAATTTCCAATCTGCAGCGTTATGATTTCCAGAATTTCCAGTCTGCTGGATTATTATTTACGGAATTCTCGTTTACCACAAATATACAAATATTTCGTAATATATATATATATATATATTTTTTTTTTTTTTTTACAAATTTCCAGGAATATTTATAATCTGTGCGTGTTTATTTCACAATTCTGCGTGGAATGTGTTACAATTTTCTTCATTCTTCAAAAACTAGAGCTCACTTTTGCTCTTTGCTCACTTGAAGCAACATTTTAATTTCGCATTTTGAATTTGAATATATCTTTCTTAGTTCTTTTAGTCCTGAAGTTAACGTCACCATCAATTTAAGTATCCCCTATTTTTTTGTGTATTACATTCTGTTGTGTAGGTTAGATGCGAAAAGATCTAGGAACGTACCAACACGTAGCGCCATGTGAGTTTATGTTCAGCTCTATCAGTTACCGCCGTTATCACTCATTAATACTGCTTTACATTACCGTGCGATAAGAACTTGCTATTTGCTTTGTTACTCCCTAGCTTGGTATGTGATTGTTGTGATTGTGTGTGGATGTGTGATTCATTGTTGTTCTTTGTTTTTTATTTATTTTTTTATTTTTCCTTGGGTTTTTTTGGTTTTGGTTTTGGTTTTGTTTTAATGCTTCCTTTTGTGACAAAGGCTTCTTTTTTTTTAAACTGATACTTGCCAAAATGTGACCTGTTTGTGAAGGAAATAATGCATTTTCCCTTGCCTTTCCAGAGTGCAATCAATTTATAATTTGTAGAACAAAAAATACTTGCAGGAAGTAGAAAAAAATGAATGACAGGTTATCTAGGCAAGCTGATCCGTTGTGATGCATCCAGATGCGCAAAAAAACCTTTCGGTTTTGTGGCGTGCATTGCCACGAAATTCGCAGAAGTGGTAAGTAGTGTTTCATCTCATTTCTATTTCAGGTCATTGTTGCTGACACAGGTGTTGGGGGAAAAAAAATCCATGTACGTTATAAAATTCACGTGATATATGTGTTGTAAAATGTCTCATTCATAACCGCGAACTACCGCAACCTCTAATGCCACAACAGTATGTTGTTGTGCACTTCGTTCTGGAAAGAAAATATAATTCGATTCCATATCTCTCCACCATTATGGTCTCAGATCACCAGATATTAAAATTTTACTTTTCTGTAGGGGTATATTTCATTCTGGTATTGCCTTTCACCTGTAACAGTGCACAAGCATGTTCTAGTGTGTATTAAAGTCTAATTAGGTGGTACGATAATTACGATTACCAACGATAAAACCAAAAAAAGGTAATGCACTATGATTGTGTACAAACTACAACTTCAAAGTGTGAACGTTGTAGGAAAATTGGTCATTGTAAGCGGAAGTGTACGGAGTATAGAATTTGGTATTGTCCAGTGTTCGTTCGTTTTTCCTTTGAATTCGATTCCAACTGTGAACTTTTGTAGAGATCCTCTGTTATCCTGAACAGCGTGTTGGTCTTCTAACTGCTACTTAATGGAGATACAGATGACCTCTGTATCTAAGGCATCCATTGATCTTCAACCAATAAACCTCTTCAGTTCCAGTCCTTGTTTGTTTAAATATGATGAGGGTATCAGCCATATATTTTCCAGAAGCAATCTGCAGGTTATACACACACAAAACATACACACAGTATTCATGTTAAGTTTGCATGCTTTAACTTTTGCTCAATCTTTGTTTTTTTTTCAGCGCAGCCGATTGGGGGAGTTGCTACAAGAGAAGATGAGAAGAAGGTTTTTTATTATATATATCTTATAATTTCTACGCTTTAAGACGCTTATTTCTAAATCAAATTCTATACGTTCGGTTTTCGTAGTAGTCTGTAGTTACTTAGAAACATTTTCATATAGGTAGGCCAGTTTGGGCTTAAGAGTTTTGTGTAATTTTTTTCTAAATGAATCGAGATAAGAAAATAAGAAAAAAAAGCTCTTTCAGCCCAAGCTTAGCACTTAGCGACTCATACTAACACATTTTTTCTCCTCTTCCAACTCTTTCTTCTTGGATACAGTGCAGCCACTCTGCCTGTCACCTTTCGTTGTATGGACGAGAAAGTCAAAGTTGATCCTCGAATTTCAAGATTTGTTCTTCCCATTGGGGCCACCGTCAACATGGATGGAACTGCGATGTTTGTTAGCATTGCTTCCATCTTTATCGCCCAGATGAATGAGATTCCGCTTGGCTTTGGTGAAATAGCAACAGTCTGGTAAGCATTTTACTGTAGAATTATTATAATTTTTAATTGTTTATGAGTAACTAAACCCCCCCATCTTAAAGGCATATTTCGTGGGAGTGATTCGGTATATATAATTGTATATGTATATAATGTAAACAGTACTTGTCACAAGTTAAATTACCAAGTAATTAAGCAGTCCTACATTAGACACGTTGACAAATACTGTAGTCACAAAATTCGCTTGATCCAAACAAGCTTCATCAAGAGTTTTGATTCCCTACCTTGATTCCCACCTATGGTAGTTTTAATGTATATTTTATGTATTTCTCTCTGTCTCTCTCTCTCTCTTATTCTTTTTATTCATTCATTCATTGAAGTGAAATATTATCATCGTATCCAGATAGGACTTTTTAATCGTTTGGAAATGTATTACTATCCAAATATCATTTGTTCCTCAATGCAGAAGTATTGATATATAGCAAGCCTACGTGAGGAATCATGAAACGGAGATAAACTGTTTTTTATCCTTGTTTTATTTACTAAAACATTGCCTTCCATTACACCTTTGGGGAAAAATGAATGTATTTTTATGCTAGGATTATTCGTGTTGGTAGGCTAAAAATCCTCAAAATTCAGTCACTTGCCACAGTGAGGAAAATATAGGAACAGACTTACATTTCTACTCTTTCCATTAATCTAGAACTAAACCACACCTAACAGCCCTGTGTACCAGGCACGTACCTAGAAGTTGGTTTCGGGGAGGGGCAGCGCTTTCGAGGAGTCCGAGGTCTTGTCTGGATCTGAAATTTACGTAAAATGTATGTTAATTTGCCAAAAATGATACTAATTTCACAAAAAAAATATGTCCTGGCCCCGTGGTCATCCCCCCCCCCCTTCCCATCTATACACTATATCCATCATCTTTGCTTTCTCTATCCTCTTCTTCAATGTCTTCTTTTGAACTTCCTCTTGATTTTCGTGTTGTAATAGGTTCTTTTAATTTGATTTTATAGCCCCTTACATTTATTATTATATTATGTAAGCTTTTCACTCATGTTTTTCGAGACTAGCAACGCTAACTGATATAAAAGTTTCGGTTTTCTTAAATTGTTCTCAATGACGTGGCAATTAATTTCTGTTTCGATTTAAGTCCTCATTTGTACCGTTTATTGTGTACATTTGTTAACAGGTGGGAAAGCTGTATATCAACAGACTGTAGACGCGTCATTGTTTCTTGTTTTCCTACAAAAATCCTTTTTGGCACTTGGCTACTTTTGCTTCATTACTCTATGATTTTATCTCAATTCTTAATCATTCAGTGTTCTTCAGGGAGCTACTTTAAGACTTCCAGTTCAATCTCTCACTTCTCCCTACCGTTCAGTGTTTTTTTCAAGCTAGTTTAGTTATTCTTCGGTCCTCATGACCTGACTACACTACTTTCGATATGGTAACGTAGCCGTTCCAACTTAGTTCCATCTCTAACATTTTTTTCTCTTCTATTTTTATTGACCATGCTATATCGGCGAAATCTAGCCACTTTATTTTTGTATGTGATTTGTGTTTGTTCTTAAAAGTCCTGCATATGTAAATAACATATGTTTCTACAATAACGTATGAAAATTTGAGGCTCAATTGCGTCTGAGATTCTGTGCGCCTTTTTGTATGTGGATTAAATGAGAATTATGGTTGATTTAGAACTGTAAGTAATTAATACCAACATTTCAAGTAATTTCAAGAGTCATCTTCAGGGTAGGTAAAGAACTAGGAATGTGTAAATATACAGGGGAAGGAACAAATATATATACGGTATATATTTATCCTAATGATCTTTACAGCTTTTTCCTTGTGTTCTTCCAAGTAGCTTTACTAATATGGAAGACGGTGACATATTTAGGGGTGGGTCCAGGAGGTCCGGATCCCCCGAAACTCACAGATTTAGACAAAATTAATATAATTTTGGGCGTAACCACACACACCTTGCCCTCCTCTCTCACCGGACCCCTCCCAAAACAATTTCTGGGTACGTGCCTGATGGAAGACAACGCAGGTTTAAAAACCTGGTCAAGTTTAAAGTAATAGTTGTTTTTAGACGAACCGTCACTGTTGTTCTGAAGTGCTCGTACTAGGGTTTTCTTTTTGTATAATCAAGCGTGAAAAGGCCATGCATGAACTTTGTAGGAGGTTCAACAAACAAAAGAATGTTGGAACGAAAGGATTAAAATAAGACAATTTCTAAAAGCATTCTGGGATGTAAAATACATCACGTATTCAAATAAGTTTATAGAAGCTGCCTAATCATAACATGTATGTCCCACGTGTGTCATTCTATGTCATACACCTTATTGGTCCTCCTTAGTTTTAAATGGAAACCCCTCTGTCGTAGCGACTATGTATAACTACAGTACCTAATTTAATATAATATCATACAAAGAAGGTATGAGTCCAATAATACAGTTGTTCAAGATTCAGTACCGAGTCTTTTTCCTGTGTGATAAAACATTTTGAATGAGCACGACCATACGTGCACGTTTGCACCGACATGTTGTTTGGAACTCCAAACAGTGTATGTAGGAAGAAAATCGGATCTTATACACCAGCAGACCTGACTGAGGTTTTTCAGAACTGTCTTGATTTGCTGGAATGTTGGGATAGTATTTACAATATAGACCTTGGCCGCTATCTTCCACATACTTCCTGGCAGAGGTACTCGCCGAAGAAAGTTGTCTCACATTTGTGACACCCGTTGACTATAAAGGCTAATAAAACTCATAAAAAAATGTTAAATTCTTAATTGACGTAGCTAAAACCGAAATTTTGATACGGAATAATCACTATATTATATTGAACATCTGACTACTCACGTTTGATTGAATTATTAACATCCTAAATGAGCTTCGAAAGACGGGACCTACAGTTTTTGTTAAAGTGGGCTGTAAACCACTCCGTGCGATAGACCCACACTGGACTTCAGTCCGTGTCCACGCGCACAGAAAGCAAACATGCCACCCATTCGGATAACCGTTGCTCACCTCTAATTATGAACGCCTTTAATACGTATTTTATACATTCATATTCCTTTAATTAATTTTGGCATTGCATTCTAAGATTTCAAAGAAAAACAATGAAAGTTATTAATGAATTATAAAATAGAAATACCTCCAAACTGCCCTTCAAATCTTGTGAATGACTGACTTTCTAAAATTGTTCTCGCTATCCAAATCAAAGGGATATTTCTGCCAACAAAAGCCGATCTTTCTGAACATAATAGGCAGATTAAAACTAAAAGTACAAAATATTGTTCGCCCGGTGTATCAAGTCTAATAAATTAACGTTAAGGGGCCACATTTCTTTCCTTAACTTTGTGGTCAAAAGAATATTATAAATCATTATAATGCAACGTAACCGATCTCCAGGTTAATGTAACCTAACCTGTCGTGAGTTAAGGGACGCAGAAATCTACCCCTATCTTAAGTTAGTAATATACTTATTCCATTACAAAATTATGTTGATCATTATAAGGGGTTCAGCACAACTCTGTGTTTATTTGGTTCAATCTTTGATAACTATTTTAACCAACTTATGCTAAATTATCTTTGTTATAACCAAACTTACCACTAAGTAAACTAAATATTCTGTTTTCTTCATAGTCTCACTTCCACTGCTGCTAGTATAGCCTCTGCAAGTGTTCCAAGTGCTGCTCTTGTGCTGATGTTAATTGTGTTGACAGCCATTGACGCTCCAATCAAGGATGTTTCATTGTTTTTTGCAGTTGATTGGTTTGTGTAAGTATCCATACCAGTGGCGGCTTTTCAGGTGATGTTAGTGAAGTAGCGCTTCACACACATTTTTTTTATGCATTAAGTTATCTGAAACTGTTTAGAACAATCAATCAAGATAGGAAATAGTTTATGCTTATCCATCAAGATGCTTAGTTAGAAAAGTATTATGAATAATTTAGTGAAGCATAAAAATCCAGGGACTGGTTTAATATAGACTGACCGGGGATGTTTAAGTGTGAATGTATTTGAAGCACGTCACTTGCTATTTAGATCACAAGCCGCCACCGATCCATATTATTATACCACTTTTTATGCACATGATGTCTTACGTACATTAATTTTTTAATACCTAACATTTAATTTTTAATCTAAACTAAAGAGGTAACCCGTTTCAGACCTAATCATTTTGTTTGCGTAATGAATCATTTGTTTCACGTCAAAATTCCGTTATATAAAATGGTTAAAAAAGTAGAAGAAAATAGGTACTTACATTATAGAATACCAAGACAACAAAAACACACTAGAAAAGCGGCAACGTTTCGCAAAAGCATGTTCACGTGATAGAAGAGAAAATGGATAAAGAAGACTGATAACTGCTAACGGAACCATTCCTAAGGAGAATCCGTGTTGCCAACATAATAAATTATGTATTAAAACAATAAAAAGTAAAATATTTATGAATAGGTGTTTCCCAAACCCTTTTAACTGTGATTCAATAAATTGTCAATCCACTATATTAGATTAGATTAGATTAGATTTTTATGGCGTTCTGGTGACCACGTGTAAGTGTTATTGAGCACAGTGGTATTGTTACAGAGAGTTTACAAAAAATTATGACATCAAAACATAACACTGTACACTAGAAATGAATATAACAATAATATGTCGTCGGCTGAGAACTACATAGGATTTTAGTGTTAGTTAGAACCTTATAATTCTCAGCCGATGCTAGCATAATACAACAAACATGCAGTACTGATGGCCATCATGATTGAGTCCAATGCTATTCAGATGATAAGCACTTTTTAAGATCATTTCAGTGGCGGATTAAGGATTTTGGTGAAGAGAGGGGAAATAAACCAGATACTTTTTCGATATATTACCGCTAAGTGATTTTTTCTAGTATACATTTATCATATATCTCCTACTATTGCTGGAATATGACATCAGTGTCCCCCAAAATTCATATTTGTAGATAAATTAGATTTATCGGGAAGCAAATCAAAGTTTTAGCTGAGATAAATTGTTAAAATAATGCTATATAAATATTTTTTCCTTGAAGGAGGACGATCCCTAGCTGGATCCATCACTGGATCATTTTTAACATCAGTATGAGTTAGGTAGAGAACTTGTCAATATTTAAATAATATATAAACTACATTTAAAGCAAATATAAATGCTATATGAAAAACAGAACTGCTATTTGGAGTCTCACCTTAGACACAATAATATAAGTAGGAAATAAAGAATACTAGTACATGAAATCAGGTCTTCTTAGCAAAGTATGTTCTTACCTAATGATATGACATCTAAACATTTTAAAAATTCATATGACATGAACTCTTCCAGTAGTATACAAGGAACTTGTAATTAATACGGTAGTTTACGTACACGATTCTTGAACATTTGATCTGACCTAAAATTTCTGATGTGTTTAGGCCGTTTACAATAAAATAATGCTTCTATGCTTAATTGATTTTGCATAAAACTGGAGCTCGGTGTCTAGTTACATACAATTTTCATTGTTTTTGGGAAAATATCTATGTACATCACTATTCTTTAAACTTTTTAGTTTTCTGTGGATTTCTAAAGCCTCTTGAATATACCTGATATACACACGGAACTGTTATAGTATTGAATGGCGGAGGAATTATCACTGTGAGTCTTCAATGCATGCATCTTTTACATCATATGACACTAGTCTGGGACTTCCATACCACTTCTGCTAATACAATATTAGTATTCTAAAAGCTGTCACAATTACTTTGAACGACACAAATAAACACCACTTCTGCTAATACAATACTAGTATTCAAAAAGACGTCACACTTACTTTCAACGACACAAATAAACACCACTTCTGCTAATACAATACTAGTATTCTAAAAGACGTCACAATTACTTTCAACAATACAAATAAACACCACTTCTGCTAATACAATATTAGTATTCTAAAAGACGTCACAATGACTTTCAACGACACAAATAAACACCATTTCTGCTAATACAATACTAGTATTCTAAAAGACGTCACAATAACTTTCAACGACACAAATAAACACCACTTCTGCTAATACAATACTAGTATTCTAAAAGACGTCACACTTACTTTCAACAATACAAATAAACACCACTTCTGCTAATACAATATTAGTATTCTAAAAGACGTCACAATAACTTTCAACGACACAAATAAACACCATTTCTGCTAATACAATACTAGTATTCTAAAAGACGTCACACTTACTTTCAACGACACAAATAAACATCACTTCTGCTAATACAATATTAGTTAGTATTCTAAAAGACGTCACAATTACTTTCAACGACAAAAATAAACAACGAAGTTCGAGCAAAACTATTAAAACATTTGTGCAGTGGAACAAAATATTAAACAGAAAATATGAAAATAACATTTTGAACTCAAGGCTTTCGTAAACTGTTTTAGAGGAACGTTGTCTTCCTTTTTAAATGATCTTTAACATGTAATAAATATACCAACCTAACACTAGCACTGATTATACACAAAAGCACTGTTCATAAGGTAAGATGACCATTCGTCCCCGATTTTTGAGAACAGTCCCCCAAAATAACGCTTCTGTCTTGTCCTTGTCCCCGATCTCCAGAAATATTAAAATAATACTAAAGCCTGAACCTACATGAAATATCTTGCCAGCTAAACCCGGTTCCACGGAGAGAAACATATGTCTGATAACTACCGGATAGTAACATTCTGACAATAATGTAAAAATGGTTATTGAATTGTCTGTATTTTTCTCTCTCCCGAGCAACAATGCCTCTATGGAGAGATTCTTTTCTCTCGTGAACTACGTACTATGAATGGAGGAAAAGTCGTAAATAAAAATTGTCTATTCAGACAATGTTAGTAGTGGAAACAAGCTTTAATGTCTTGAGAAAGTTTTAGTAAACAATTTGAAGAAAAAGAACCCAGAGTTACTAAAAAAAAAACCTCAATTCCAACGGGCATTAGTAAATGAATTCAGCGTCACCTGATAATAAATGTATTTAAAAATTACTTTCTTGCTATACATATATAATAAGTGATGAAATAAGGGAGAAAAAAAAGTTACAATTTCGAAAGCACTATGTACGCGTACTTCACATACACAATAAAGACAAGGCAACGTTTCGTCAAAGGCGTGTTGACATTGTAACAGTCCAAAATTGTGTTCCATAAAAATTAAATGTAAAATTAATTGTGATTTATATGTGGCGGATAAATATAAATAAAAGGAACCAAATAGTCCCAAATCAAAGAAAGATAAAAATTTGAAAATATAAAAAAATAGAGTTATTAAAAACCTATGTATATATAATAAATAGTGCCTGCGCGCACTAATATTTAATGATGGGACTATATCCTGTGGCGGTTGCCGAAAATTGTAAAACTCATGTATATAAGATCCTGGGGTAGAAATAACTTCTTCCTCGGGCTTCGGCCCCGAGCGGTAGGTCAGGCCTCCCCGGAGGAAGGCCAGAGTAATAAACCAGTGTCAAAACTATTTTGACATTTTCTTTCGTTTTAATATTCCAATTTCCTCACCTTCTTTGATATATTTTATTCATTGTTCTCTTAATTCGTCTTTATCAACTACTCTTTCTTTATTACCTTATTCGCCAATTTCGGCTCACCTTCAACCAGGCAGGTAGGAGTTCCCTTTTACCTATTCCAGGTGTTGGCTCGCCTTTAGCCAGGCACGTAGACACCACTACTGACCCCAGCTCGCTTTCAGCCAGGCAGATAGAGATTCTCTAGTCTCTGCTCGCTTTCAGCCAGGCAGGCGTACACTACTCATCCTTTCTTTAAGTTTTCATTTTCCGTATGTCTTCATGTATTTTTAATAAATATTTGCCTTCCAGCGTTTCCGCAGTCGGTCGATCCCACACCCAGAAAGCCGTGGCAGATGATAGGTATAGAGATTATTTCCCTGGGGTCCTAATTTGCAGCATCAGGTGGATAGGATAGGAGAATCTACTAGGGACCTTTCAACATAATGGGAGAGGAGACAGACAGAGGACTGGTTCTAGATTTTTTTTAAATTTGTGTCCCCGAAAAGAGCATGAAAAAAAAATGGTCACCTTATCATAGGGATATAAACCACAACACACAATATGATCCTAAGGATAAGGCAGAAATAGATAAGAGATGGTTACAAGGTCCTTGCAGTCCATAAGAAAAGCGCTTCTAGATGTTCGTAGGAAAAAAAATTAAATAAAATCTCTCATGTCAATTTGATCACACGACGCGTCATAATCTTGCTAAAAATACAAAAAATGTAATTCGTTTAGGACACACAAAATAAAGCGGTCCAAAACATTTCGACTACTACACTGGACTTTGTCAGCACTAAATTGGTCTGAAGCTGACGACGTCTAGTGAGTGAACTTTACGTAATGTTGCAGATTGTTAAAAAATGTCTCCAATAAACGTTATTATTTTTATTTAACGCGGTATGTTTCATGTTTGGAAGTCCATATGGAAATAAGGAAGACAACTTAAAAAAATTAATGTAAATCTTTCTTGTTATGTTTCAGCGACCGAGTACGTACCACAAACAACATGCTTGGAGATTGTTACGCTGCAGCTGTCGTAGAACATCTTTCCAAAAAGGAATTGCAAGCCATGGATGCCGAATTATCTGCTTCACATTTAAGTAAAGATGTGGAACAAGCATTGTTGAAAGAAGTATGCGATATTTAAACTTTGTTACATTCTCTATATTAAGAATGATTTCTTTTCTAAGTAGTTTTAGATGTTAATTGAAAATGAACTAAAGAGAATTGGTTCATTGGGATTACATTATCTTCTAAACTTTACTTTCTTTCCTTTTCCTAGTTTTTTTCTCTATATTTCTTTCTTTTTCTTGTTGTGTTTCACTTATTTCTTTTCTACATTTTTTACATTTTCTATTCTCTTAATTCGTTTTCTTTTTAATTCTTTCTTTCTTTCTATTTCTTTCCCGTTTTTCTTAATTTTTTATCTTTATTTCGTTTTCATTTATCTCTTTGTCTATTTCCTTTCTTTCTTCTTGTTTTTCGTTCTTTCTCCTTTTGTTCTATTTTCTTCTTTCTATTCAATTCTTTTATTTTTATTTATTATCCTTATTTGTTTCTCTTTCCCTCTTTATTTCATTTTGTTCCTTTTTATATCTTTCTTTCTCTTTATTCTTATTCTCTTTATTGTAATTTCTTTATTTTCACTGTTTTCTTTATCTTTCCTTTTTCTTTCCCCTTTTATTTCTCTTCCTTATTTTTTCTTTTTAATTCATCCTTCCTTTTTTCTCTTTATTTCTCCATATTTCCTTTTCTTACTTTATTTATTTTTCTCTTTTTTTTCTTCTCTTGATTTCTTTACCCTTTCTTTCTCCATTTTCCTATTTTCTTTCTCTTCAATTCTTTTTTTCTCCTTATTTCCTTTGTTTTTTCTTTCTCTTTGTTTCTCTTACTTTTCTATTATCTTTGTTTGTTTCTCTTTCCTTTTTTCCCTTTTTATTTGTTTTTCTTTGTAAATCGCATGCACATATTCAGTGTACTGTTACTCAGAGCTATATGTAACTTGTATAACAGTTCTGAGTAACTTGTTTAATGATTTATTTGCTTGTCGACGTCTTGTAATTTAGTTAGTTCAAAACTACTTTGTATTCTGTTCCAACGATTTTGATGAAAATTCGTACCTATGTAGGTACAGCGCCTAGGTTAATCTTCAGTCAAAATTATAGCTGCTATGGTCGACAAATAATGACAAGGGGCCCAAGAAAAATGGAACGTAGAGAGCACGTAAATCGAATTTAAAGTAAACTCATTTTCTTTTACAAACTGTAAAATATATTGAAAGCAAGTGGTTATTAATGAATACTGGACTCGGGGGATTCATACTGGCGGCCATTGTCGTTATACCATCCAGCATGTATCGCCTCCTGTCTAGTATCAATTTTCATTCTTTGGCTGTCAATGTTTACCTACGCACTGTACCTACATACGAACTTTTATCAAAATTCGGCTCTGGTACTTATTGAGTGTACCTTGTAAGACCAAGATCATAGATTTTTTTTTATCAAAACATATTTTTAAGATTATAAAATACTAATCATTTCATATAACATAATTTTAAGATTATTAAACATAGATTATAACATATTTTTAAGATTATAAAACATAGATTATAACATATTTTTAAGATTATAAAATACTACCGTTTTCAAATACCATTTCCTTTTCACATTAAAACAGAAACTAGTCACATATTTCACTGTCTTCAATGCAATACCTTTTTCATTAACGTAGTACCTTGCACAAGACTTTATTTGTACTTCATGGCATTGATAATATTTCATTTGCGCAAAATTTGTTTCTAACAACATGGTGGATATTAAGAATGAAAAAACGATGTCATCGGGGCCAGTGCCACCAACCAGATATAAACAAAGGGCACTATTAAATATTTAGCATCCCCTATTGATGGTAAATAACATACGGAAAGCACAAACCGCAGTGTTGCAACCCCGTAATTTGTATAAGATCGTGAAAACCCTTCGTTTCCTGACATGTAGAGAGGAATGCTTGTGCGCTTTGTGAATTGTCAGGCGCCAGTGTTCCTGATCAAACGGAGATATCGTGTCTGATTATTCATTGTCTTCCCATTGTAGGCGTCAACTTTGGGCTCAAAGTTGAAACGTTGTATCTCCCAAAGCAGAATTTCACCCATGTTAATAGGAATTTGTTTTTCCTTGCTTCAATGTCAAAAATCATTTCCCGAAAGTAATATACTTAGTTCTGAATCACCGTGTAGGATTAAATTCTTTATTTAAATTTGAAGTAATGATATTTTTTCGAAAACAATCATGAGTCACGTAAAAATTGCTTCTGTTCCACAGGTTTTGTTCCAGTGACGATAATCCTATGCGTCATCTTTTACCCCCAGGTTGAAATCTGACAAACCTATTCCAGGCAGAGCAGTGTTAGTCAACTTATAACATTGAATGTTTCCAACTGGAAACTGTCAGATGTCTCTGATCAGCTCTGTATTGGAACGAAACCTGTATAATCTGTTGTTGCTAGACAGTCTTTGTCTAGATTTAGGTGCAGTTAATAATGTTGACATAGACTATGAAACCTTTGGGTCAAAATTTGGTAAAACTTGGGACTTCGGCCCGTCACGATTCGCCCTTTAGCCATTAAAATCCACACCCATGCCAGGACTCGAACTCGGGAACTTCGAGTCGTTGGCCTACCGCCTACCCGGTCGGCCTTTGGGTCAATTTAACTAAACTGTAGCATTCTTACTAATTCTACTTAGTATTCATATTGGTAAGAGCTCAGGATTTTAGGCATGGATCTTGTTGATACCCGGCGCATAGCTTGAACCAAAGTTGCCTAAAGGCCTTAAAATAAAATTCAAATTTTTGCCCGGTGCCTCCACCAGTGTTTTTAGACTCGTCTTTGTCGAGGTTTATAGGCTTTAATAATGCTGATATAAGCTATGATGACAGGCTTTACTATAGTTTACTTTCTTTTATCTTAAATCTCTGGTAACTGCATGTAAATGAATATTTTCCCCATTTACTTTCACAGGATACGCCAAACGGTTACATTCCTCCAGTATTAATGAAAGAATCTGAGATGAAATCCACGGAGCCAGAGGTGATAGTAGTTGAAGCCACAGTCGTTAGTAATGGATTGAGGAAGTGAATACTCATTGGCATCGCGTCAGTGCTGTGATATATAAAAAATATACAAAAGAATCAAGGACTGGTTGTTTTAGACAAAAACTTTTTATCGCTGAAATGAAAGGCTGATACTGAAACAGAAAAACAATGGTATCCAATTAAAAAAAAAAAAAAGATATTTTGATCTTGATGGAAGGTCAAAAAGTATTACCATCCTGATTGTACCATCGAAAAACGGGTAGTTCATTGTTTAGTATGTTTTAAAACAAATACCTGTAATATGTATATTATGGACAATATATAGGGGGATGAGTACTAATAGATTGCGGATTTTAAGGGATATGCATAATTGATTGGTATACGGGAATTGAGGATAGTTTTCTTCATTTTGAAGTGGATGTTCGTCCTATTCATCTAAAAAATCTGACCAAGTGAATTACTACATAAACTCCCTTGTACATGCAATATACACAACACTCCCTTGTACATGCAAT
>JAGDQP010000515.1:42901-65958 GCA_022664845.1 Lepisma saccharinum | reverse complement strand
CTCCCTTGTACATGCAATATACACAACACTCCCTTGTACATGCAATACACATAAAACTCCCTTGTACATGCAATACACATAAAACTCCCTTGTACATGCAATACACATAAAACTCCCTTTTACACGCAATACATATAAAACTCCCTTGTACAGGCAATACACACAAAACAAAATGATCTTATACATGCAATATACACAACAAAACCCCTTGTACACACAATAGTGCAATACTTAAACATCCTTGTATACTTACACGTAAGATAAACCTTGTCATCATTCTGTTGTAAAACACATTCCAGCTGTCGATTTTGTCTAACCAAACCCAGTTGTTCTGTTGTTGTTAATGCACGTAATAGAAATTGTTGGTATATGCTTACAGAAACATTCAAATATGTTAGAGGATGCATATATTTTTAGCACTTACTGCAAGTAGCAGAATGACGTTTTAAAGTTTAACATACATAGTATTCTGTCGAAGTATCCCGTCCCACATAACCTCACTATCTCAGTGATCAGTATTTTAATATCCAGGATTGTAGCCATCCGAAAAAAGATGAAAGAATATTGGAAAGACAGTCAAAATGTAAGAGTAAATTTCTTTGCTCATGCAACTTAACTGGTCTTTATAAAATATGGAAAGTGGCTTAGGAAGCTTTAAAGGATGGTCCTTTTCAGAATAATCCCGGCTACAGTACCTGAACAGTGTGGAACACTTAAGTGATTAAGAATTACCATATTTCAGACACACAGGGTACATCAAAATGCTAAAATAAATATGATCTATACGACTGACAAGATTATTTGTTAAAAACTTTCCTATTAGCACTTATGATGTCATGTGTACAAAAGAAAATAATAATAAGCTTTAAAATGACAATAATTGTTCTCACTGAGTAACTTGTCATCAATTAATGTCCTATTTCTCTTTAGATATGACTTTAGAGAGAAAACACCACCTCAGTAGCATCAAAATTTATTAGTCTTTTCCATTCTCTACGTAACCATCTTTGTCACAGTTCGATCTGTAATTTCAGAGCAAATCATTTTCAAAATAACCAGTGCAGCTATATTTCTCAGTGATGAAAATCCTTTCTCGTATTCTAGACATGAATTTTAATTACTTTCGCTTCTGTATGTCCTTTGCTTATAGTAATCTTTTTACTTCGGCTTAGTAAAAACATAAAATAACAGTTTCAAGTCAGGAATTTAATCGCTAAAGTAAATGTGTATCTCTTTTAAAATAAATAAGTAAATAATGAATATATATTTATTGAAAAAGTACATGTTATTCAATATTGATTGTATCTGAGACACAAAAGGAAACATCAATATTAATTGTTTACGCCAAACGGGTGCATGAGCAGGTAAAAAAAAAGTATCTTGTGCATTCGCACTTGTTAAATTAAACCACTTAAAGCACCGTCCTCATCGCATTCATCAATGTTCTTACAAAAGAATACCTGCAAAACAGCCAGGAAAAACTAATGCTCTCATAAGTTAAACTACTATATATGTATTACATCATGTTGTTGTAGTCTTGTTTTCGTTTTACACACGCACATATGCACATAAAAAAGTATATGTATGAATTGTTTAACCATATACTGCTCAGCTAAGGGCATCATACCCAAATTTCCATTCGCGTTCAGAATCAGAATGTAATCACTGCTGTTCGTCTATCTCTTCAAGATATTTTAGAAAGATTTTTAGTAGTTTCATATCGCTTATTGAACAATTTACCCAGTTATTTTATCATTTAGTTCGTATTTAAATTTGGCTGAAGTGGAGTAATTTTAATTCTTTAAACGTGTCAAAGTTATTAAATTCAATGTTTCCAAGGTGTTACACTTTTTAACTTTATTTCATGTCTTTTTTTTTTTTCAAAGCATGATTCCTTAAATGTTATAGAGCGTGCTTTGCAGCAAACAAGAGAATATTAGGGATGTGAACTATATAATAACGATGCTTGCACCTACCTTTGTAGTTCATGAACTCCGCCACTGTGTCACATGAAGCAATCTTACGCTTATTCTCTTATTTAAACAAGAAATGGTATACTTTTCTCTCGTACTGGTTCTTGAGGTATCATATCTACATATACATATCATTGTTATAACTTCACATCCTAAACTGCAATGGCGTACATGAAAGAAAAGCGTTTGATGGGTAACGTTACACGCATTGTTTTTAGAAGTAGTTTTAAGTACTAAACAAATGAGTATTGTAGAGTAAAAATATCTCTTGCTAATTATGTGCTAAAAGAACAAAGTTGGAGAGAATAGCACGAACATCTCTTTTTTTTAAAGTTTCATTTTTTTTTTTAAAGAATATAGTTTAGAAGATACAAGAAAAGAACGCACTTTTTTATATCATTTGCGGCTTCGTACTTATTTATTATAATTCTTATTTTCCTTTTATAAAACCAGTCAAGCAAACGTCCTTATTCACTATGCTACACGGAATACGTGAAACCTATGACCATAGCGTCTGAATTAATACAGAAATATTCCCTTGTACTTCAATCTTGCAAAAAAAAAAAAAAAAAAATCTTTAAAAGTCTATTCAAAATTTGGTTTCAGATTGTACTATATTTTCGCTTCGGTATGAGAGTTCTTATCTTAAAAGAAAGTATGCAAGTCGTTGTGAAGATAATCTATAAATAGTATGCGTGATAGCTTTTCAACATTTTTTTGCATTAACTTTATATTTTCTCCAAGCGTATTGGCTACTCTCCTTTTAAATATCTAAGCCTAAACTAGTTGAATACTTTAGTTATGGTTACTTAGTAATAATAATATGGGAAAAGTGGCTTACCTTGAAAAAAAACGGGAGTAATGGCCCTTAAACTGTGGTTAGGTGACTGAGTGGTGGTGATGAAGCATGTTCTGGAAAGATTTTCAGCCAATGTAAACCTATAGTAGTTTACTATTGTCTTTCATCGGATGAAATAAGTCCAGTTAGTTCAGTGGTATCGTGTTCATCATCTCTTTTCTTTTTGAACGGGTTCGATTCCTGCTCTTTCCAAGAACTTTTCGTATCAGCTAATAAGGCGAAAATTTTTGACACTACGTTTAATGTGTCTTCCTCACAGGGGACTGAACCTAAGACCATTTGACTATAAGGTGACGTGTATAATCACTTATTTGGCGGGAACAGTAAAGTTTTTTTTTACGTTTTCTATCGTGAATCTGAAGCTCTTGTGACCTTGTCACCGTTTTCAATTTACAGAGTGCAACAAACAATAGAGAAAAAAGTTTATGCATTCAGTTTCCGAACTGGAAACACGCCTAAAAGATTGTGAAGGAATTCAATATAGATTGAAGCATATATATATATAATGAGAATTCAAAGCTATATATGTATATAGAGAGAAGTGCTAAGGAGTTGTATCTTCTAGACTGTAAGAAAGAAATGATCAGCTAAACTCAGAGGTATTCTTTGGTCCACAGGCTATTAGTACACTCTCTATATGGCTGTTGTGTTCGTCGTAGAGACCAAAACAGTATTACAATTCAACATTTGAGTTTGTTTGCTTGTTTTCTTTTTCATATAGACATAATATCAGTGTTACTTGTTTGTAATGTTCGTTGTAGATCAAAATATTCATGAAGAATCGTATCATTTTACGATAAACGCATTGTTCGTCAAAAATCATTGCATACAATGTCTGTTTGTGTGTGTATATATATATATCGTACATATAGAGATATCTATAAATATGTACCTACATAACTGTATTTTGTATTTGTCGTTTATTATATTATCGTATTACTATTTTGAATAGTTCTCAATATGTTGTGTGACGTTTTCGTTTCCTTTTTTTTTTAAATAGTTGACTATGGACAAGGAAACAAATCTTTCTCCTTTACTGTGACATTTGTTAATTTTTAACGTTTAAAAAAAAACAATTAAGACTATTTCAGTGCTCTTAACTATTGAGAATGTAGTCTACACAGAATATAATATATATCTACAAGAAAAAAAAACAAATTTTGTATATACAAACTAAAGAAGAAAGAGAAATGTAAACATTGTTTAGAATATTTACATGTAATTTTCGAAATTGAATTGATATATCACCGAAAGATGATAAGGTATTTGTGGATCAAATGACAGCTTCCTATTTCACTTACCTGCGAAGAAAAAGAAAACCACCCTATTTATGTGAATAAAAAGACTGTAGAAATGTTCTTTTCAAATGATCTCTTGTTTTTATTTTCCTTGGCTTTCCTTAATAAACACTCCTATATTTACCAGGAAGAGTCACTGCTGGTGACTATCCGGTCTTTATGCATATAGTGTGCCTTGATTATTCGGGAATAGTTAACACTTCTCCAGCCGCAATATTTTTTATTTCGTCGAGGATAATTGCAGCCACTCTTCGCTGGACCCTTCCTTTCCGGCTTGCAATGGTGGACATAGGTGCGACTTTTACAGGACACTTTTCATGGTGTCTATTAATTTTTCGACTTGAAATTCCCTGAGTTTAACAGGTTTTCCATCATATTTTTTTCTTCTTCAAATTCCCTGAGTTCTTAGTATAGTGGAACATGTAAATAATACGCAATGACATTTTTTTTTAATCCCACCACCACCCACTTTAAGCATCTTGTACATTATTAGTGTTACACAAGTGATAAAAAAAGATAAAGGGTTTAAACAAATTTTAAAAATTTGGTGGAAATCGAATCGCGCCTTTTCGGAGCAAATGCTCTTACCAACTGTGGACAGATCCACCTCATAATTTTCCTGAGTATCCCTCATAAATTATAGATTTCCCTGAATTTTCCAGGGTGGTAGACACCAAGACTTTCGACCGCCCCAATATTTAACCCGTAATCATACGCGTTGGGGTATTTTTCACCCCAGTCTGAAGAAAAATATTTATTCTTTTTCTAGGCGATGATTCACCACCAGTGTTCGATTTGTAGCGGGGGATGGTTGGGATTATCCCTCCCTCGGCAAAAATCTTTCTGGTACTTCTTACAGATATATACCTCTAACCTGGGATATGGACGATCCCAAAATACCGTATAATACATATCTCCCTAATTCTTCCCCCTCTCTGGAAATTACACAAATCGAACACTGCTCACCACCCTCGTTTCAGTACCTTCCTATTTCACCTTATTTGCAAAACCAAGATCAGTTCCGTAGCATCTACGATTGGCGTGCATACGTCATCTAAAGTTGCACTGGAGTGCTTTCCACCCCGCACGTGTATTTGTGTAACTTTTATTGCATTGCCGTCCCCGAACATTCTGTGCTGTACTCTGCGTAGGCTATTTAATCTTTCTATTTCTCCGGCTATTGGGCGTAGGATTTGCAATTAACCTGAAGGAAAGATATATAATAGTACCGAACTGGTTAACCCGAAATACATAAAAAAATACAATTACTACAGTGTATATGACTAGCAGCCCACTGGTTGAAGTGAGCTGCCGTGTATGTACGAGATAGTGTATTCAAAAGGAAAAACAAGCAAGAAAACAAAAGAAATAGCGAGAACCTTTCTATAACAGCCCCCCAAGTTTAAGGGAACTGTTTGGGCCGGAGCCCAATGAAAAATGAAGTTATATTGAGCTACAGCTGCTTATATACACATTCTTCGTTAACTTTCGTACTCATTCGTCTTTCCGAACATAGACCTTACATATTAATTAGAATACATACAATAGAATTAGTGACACACAAGATATTCCGAGATATTCACCGTTGTATTTAAATGTTCTTTAAAGATATGGTTTCTTGAATATAGAATGTCTTTGGTTTTAATGTAATTTGGTTTACCTTTAAATATAAATAATAGCATTTAGTAAACCCTTACACATTGCGTAACATTCAGCATGGGAATTACTATTGCTTTTATAATACAGAAAAATATGGCAAAATCCGAAAGATGAGTTTATATAAATGACTGGGGGTAACATAAGTGTCGTATTTATTATCTCGCAAGATGCTAGTGACGTCACAGTGCATGTTCATTATTATGCTGTTGGATTAACTTTTTTTTTTTAATTCTAAAGCGTTTACCATATATAATAAGTTTTCAACTAAGTTAGAAATCTATAGGTTTTCAATCATACTTTTATTATTACAGATAATAAAAAGAAGTGTGTTTCTTTTACTGTTGCATAATATTATGAAATCAATATAATGATAGCGTCAAATAAAATATAAATATTGCAAATGGTTTGAAATTGGGTGAATCAAGAACAGAAAAGTGCAAATGATCATCTTCGATAGTGTTTGAACTAGTGAATCTATAAGAATCAAACCTTCCGACATCCCTGCATCTACTTTCTGCAGGTAATCACTCGCTCCTTTAAAAATGAGCAAACGCTTGGTATACAAACAAAGCAAAATTGTAAATTAAAATCTATCTGCAAAGGAATGTCGTTTGCTTCTGCTGATCGCTCCCGTTTTTCTGCCACTACTATTTTTCAAGAGAACTGAGAACTGAAAAGAGAACTTTAACTGCAATACAGGCAGAAACTTGTGCGGACCATCGAGTATACACTATCAGCTTTAACTCCATTGATTTCTTGTTTGGAATTTTTTTTTCTTCTCAAGCTCCAGGAAGAATCCGCCTGAATACCAATGAAATAGTTACTACAATGTATCTGTTATCTTCAGTTACGTCTAATGCCTTGTTTACATTACTTACATCTTACCATGGTTAACGTTAACCAGAGTTCATTTTAGTAATGTAAACGGTAGTTACCGTTAACGCGGGTTTCAAATTTAACTAGCGTCAACTTACGACGGTTATCTTGTAACGTTAGTAAGAAACGACTGTCTAAACACAAGTTAGTTATTAGGCACGAATCACTAATTCTTTCTTTATCGAAATATATAGTATAATAGTGGTGCATATTACTTTTAAACTATAAAAGAATGATGACAGAACTAATCTACAAAATGTGACGCTACAATCAATTCATTTGCGTTCATTTTTTATAATTTAATCCTCTCCCGTGTAACAAGCTGATTCTTTACTCTACGGAAACCTCTACCTGTTTCTTTACGGACAATGGTAGTACAAGCACGATAGATAACCAAGTTAAGTTCGGTAGTCTGAACGCAAGTTAGTTTTACCCATAAGTTTTACCATCGTAAAATGTTAGTAATCTAAACAAGGCATGAGTATAATAATAAAGTAAAAGTGACGAGCAAATATTCTTAAGAAACAAACGTCACACAGGAACTGACCCACATAGCAGAGTACGTCCCTGGGACGTCCCATTTAGATCCCATTACCGTCAGAATGGTCCTGCTCCCATAGCGATGTCCTAAGGACGTCCGTGGGATAACTCTGTGGGCAATACAAACAGTTCATCCCGTATGGAGGTCCCCTGGATGTCCCCCGGAAAGCCTTGCGGGATTACATACCTGGAATTTCTATAAATTAAATCGACCTTACTATTATTATTATTTAATTAATTATAACTATACGAAGGATATGCCTTCGTATAGTTATACGAAGGATTAATTATAACTATGCGTCCCATGGATGTAAACGGGACTTAAACAGGACGTCCCGATATCCTGCCAGGAGATCCGTCAGATATCCCTGGGACGTCATTTTGCTATGTGGGGAGCTCCGACAGGACACTGATTTGCTGTCTCCGCCCACTTTAAATTATCAGCCTTGCTTTCGTAGCCCAAGTTTCACGTTAAAGTAAACTGCCAATAATTGCCATGTATTCTTATCTTCTGGTCATTGTAACCTGACGTACTTCGATTGTTAATTTTTGGTCACTTTTTCCCTTGAGCTGTAAAACTGAATAATATCTTTGTCTTTACTTCACTAAAATAACAAAGTTAAAATACTTTGAAACAAAGGAAGAAACTTTGTTATTTTTTCTAATATAAAACAGTGTTACAACAAACGTTTCAATGGGGACTCCTTACAGCAAACGAAGTATACACGTCCTTTCTCTTCCTTTCTTTCGTTTGTTTGCCTTTTTCAGTTTTCAGAATTTGACACGAAATCAAATACACAAACACTTCACACCCACACCGAATGATTAAAGCTCAGTGGTAGAACATTGACTTCACATTCGGAAGATGGTGTGATCGATCCCTCGCGGCCAACTATTTCGACTCGGGAGTTGACCAGGATTCGTCCTCAGTTGCTCCAGGGAAATATATGCTCCAGTTGACTCTTTTTCCACATTTCTATCCTCTGAGCCTCGGATGTCTAAAAGCCACAACATAAATTCAAATTTAATTGAAGAAATTACTTAACGCTACTATCCTGTAGCCCATGCTAAATGAATATTGTTAGTTTTGAAAATGGATATGAAGGAGATGCCTTAATCAGTATATCGCGTTGAAAGTTCATGTCACCATTTCTTTACTGTTCTGCATAATTTCTAGAATGTAATTAAAATATCTAAGAAATACTTAAGCATATTTTGACCAAGAACAAATACAAATCTTTGATAAAAGTTGGTACTCACTCACTGAATGGAATCTCTGTGATAAACTGCAATAATTGAGGGGGTTAAGCTACAGTTGAAATCGCCTGAAAGAAAATATTTCTGAACTTTTTATTTACAAAGAATCACTGATTTTTACTACATTTCCCCAAGCTTTAGTTAGTAGTAGCAATACCACTGCATGGGGGGGGGGGCACGGTGGGGGGCAAGATTTAGAGCGGGGGCCTGGCCCCTGCTTGGTTCCGCCACTGGTCGTGGCATCGTTATTACCAACTCCAGTAAGGCAGTGGACCTGTCTATCTGACTTGAATCGCGGTTTTGAATTTTAGAGATGAAGGCAAGTTGTATGGAATAAAATAAAAAATGTCTTAGCGCGCCGGTATTGAAATTTTGAACACTTTTAGGTCAATTTCAATTTAATACGTAATTTTACTTCCTTTTGGGGGGGGGGGGGCTTTTCCTTTTAATTTTTAGTTGTGTGCCCCCCCGGGACCTTCCCCCCCCCCCCCCTCCCTAGATCCGGCACTGCTAACTTTCATAGGTTAAATCAACAAATGCAACAGATTTGGCTTTATTGATTCCCTCTCCTCTACCTGTGGGCACATTGAGAATTTTCTACATGCTCTGGTTCGTTGTAAGAATTATAAAACTAACCGTATAATACTTCTTGACGTGCTTTATAGCTCAAAACTCGAAATACTAATTATGGGCCGCAGTGTCTCAAAGGTTAGAGTGCTCACCTCTGGCGCTTGGAATCGCCGGTTCAAACCCTGCTCGTGGCATGTGGGCTTTGTGGTAGACAAACACCGTGTTCGTGGGTTTTCTCGGGGTTCTCCAGCTTTCCCCCACTTTTTTAATTCCACCAATCCTCCCATCATCATCCATGGGGCCTGAGCCAAAGTTGCTTAAACAACTAAAAAAAAATTCAAATTCGAAAAACCAATTGCTCTAGAGCACGTAATTTTCAAACCTACAGCTTTTACCCCAACTTAATTGTCAATTACTTTAAGAACTTAGGCAAGGAACTATAAACATCTTAATTTTGGATGAGCCTTAAGTTAGCTCTTGGAATCTTATGTAACTTAGTAGTTCTATGGATCTGAGAGGATGTGCTATTAATACTCTAACCTACGGGCTCATTTTCAAGCTCGCTTGCGTTTTGGATGAAAAGCCAATTGAAACACGTATTATAACACTTAATAAAACTACACCACGAAACACCACGTGTTTCAATTGGCTACTCACCCTAATCGCAAGCAAAGTAAGCAACGCAAGCGAGTTTGAAAACGAACCCTAACTTCTATGAACAATATCAGTATTTCTTTCTCTACTACCTTTGTCACTGGCGCCATAATAGTTTTTTATGTAACTCTGTTAAACATATTTAAATTTTCTTTACTCTAAATCTTTCCTTACCGACCTCCTTCCCCAACTAATATCTTTTTGGACTATTTAATTTTCCGTAATTCATCTTTTTGAAAATAAATACTTTAAGTTGTTACAATTACTTTCTTTGGAACTCCTATGTTTTAATAATAGTTGGACCCCAAATAATTTTTATAGATGTTCCTCAGTGACAATTTACAGAACGGTCAAATGGTGACTGCTTAATTTGTTTTCCAAGGACAGTGTGTCAAAGAAGTGCCACTCTAAACTTCCTGTACATTTGATCTGGCTGGCACTATGAATGCTTCAAAGCATTCGTGCCTAATTATACAATAACTTAAGATTTATCGTAGCATAAATGATTTAGGGACATATTTTTGAATCACTCCCAAGAGGTGGGTGGCTCCCAGGAGTACATAATTTCAATGCCCCTGGGAGCCACCCACTCTTGGGGATTGTTCATAGATATGGCCCTATAAGTGTCAAGCGGGCCTTACTGAGATTTTCCGTTTCTTTAGAAGCTCCCCCTTTCTCCATATAGCACATAGCAATTTATGTAGCTCCTTAACTGCTACTATTCCTCCCGCTTTAATTAATTCGGTATTTTTCATGCAACCCAGCCCAGGGTCTTTCTCCTAAGTCCTGAAATCACTGGGAGGCAATGCCCTCTCCCAATAAATCCGCCCATGCAGCCGAAGATCTATAAACTTATAGTGAAAAGTTTCTTCATTTACAATATATATATATATATATATATATATATATATATAGATAAACAATATAGATAGATAGATAAATTACGTACAAAATTCAAAGAGAAACAGTCAACAAAGAAGAACCAAGTACTCAAGGCGCTTGGTTGCAACTTCAAGTGCAACGATTCGTGCTAATTAATAATACTTCATCAGAATAGTACAAAGCAATAAGAAAGAAAAAAAATGCATGAAATAAGTGGAAGAGTTATAAACTGATTAAAATGAAATAATTTCAAGAAAGTCAATTATAATTTGACTTTGAGAAGTTCTGTTTTCTGATCATCTTCTCTGAGCTAGTTTTGCGCCACTCATTTGAGAAAAAATTGATGATGATCCATAATTATGATAAACTAGCTAAAGTACCCGCCCGTTGGTGCGGGGTGAATAATGTTGGCAAAAGTCATCGGGACTGTCACCAATACTCTTTCCCATGGCAGGCTTGGTGAGTTTTGGGGGCTTTGCTCCCTTTATCGTAACTAGACTCTCCGGGGTACTATGCCCCCATGAGGCAGATCTGCTACCACTATTACTACTACTACTACTACTACTACTACTAATGATGGTAATAATAATAATAATAATAATAATAATAATACAACTACTATGAATACTACTACAATGTTTTAAAACATTATTTTTAAGTATTTTTATTTCCAACAATCCAAATTTAAATTTACAAAATATTAACTATTTATTTATATCTAATGGTTTTAATTTTGAAAATGAAATAAATAATTAAATTACTGTTTTTATTAATTAGTTCGCAACACAGTCACTTCCAGTTAATAACGATATACCTAAAGCTCAAGTTAGACCATTATCTGGTCATATGCGAAAAATCATTGCAATCGGTTAAGGGTTAAGTCATTTTGGCGCGGTGTTAACTCAGACATCGTAACATCCATTTTTATATGGAGAGCTTAGTCTTGAGTAAAATTAAAACAGATAATGAAGCATGGACGATTTAAACCAGAACCTATACCATTCCTTAGATCTGAAAAGTTGACACTATGAATCATTCAATGATTATGAGATTACAACATCGACCTCCATTAATACGATGCTGGACTGACTGCAGCCATTGAAAATTTTATGAATATGTGAAGCTAGGGAGCGGAGAGGAAACTTAGGGCCATATTTATGAATAACCCTCAAGAGTGGGTGGCTCCCAGGGGCATTGAAATTATATACTCCCGGGAGCCACCCACCTCTTGGGAGTGATTCATAAATATGGCCCTTAATCTCTTTTGTCCACTTCTAGTCTAAACCAATATGGACCAAATTTTCGATTCTAACAGTTTTTTTACGCTTGATATCGCTGTGTGGCCCGTTTTTTTAAATTTATGTCTTAATTCTTGCAAAAAAACGTAAATATTATTTGCAGTATTTTCTATTGTATGCAGAGTACGATATACTCTTACATGAATAACTCACGAATTAAGACTTAAATCAGAAAACGGGCCACACAGCGATATCAAGCGTATAAAACTGAGTTAGAACTGAAAATTTGATCCACATCGGATTAGACTGGAAGTGGACAAACGAGCTTAAATATTTGCTCTGGCGTCTATCTTTCAGCACTAAGTAGTCACTCCAGTATAGTTTACGTAGAGCTCGATGGATTACAAGATTATATTTGGTGTTAATTCTTGTTTATTAATTGGATTGGAGTTTTCAAAAAACGCTCTGTTCTCTGAAAGGCTTCTTTGATCTAAGCATTGAGAAGTGAATGGGTGCATTCAACGCAATGAGCTGCTCTGTTAGCGAAGATTAATAAAACAAACTATAGGTAGTCAGACGTGACGTCGCAGATAACCAAAATGATAAGTCAAAATTACAAAACCTAAATCTGACAACCTGTGAATTCTATAAACTCTTGCTCAGAGGGCAGCTCACTGCGTTGAACGCAGCCAATGAAATAAAAGAAAAAAAACAAAAGATATTATTTTTTATCTACGAACTTACAGGGTAAATACTCTGTACAGATGAAATAAGTTGAATCGTCAAAAAGAATATTCATTTTGAGTTACTTGTGTATGTTGATACTTAAAAGAATAATGTTTCTTATCCTAATATTTGCTAATTCGTACACACCGATTCTTAAAAAGGCGTGCTTACTCAGACTTTAACATCTTGTGATTTAATGTCGATGCTGCGACTTGCTTGGGAATGACACTCGCTGTGATGAGTTCATCATCAGGTGTAGATACTGATGTTACAGAGGTGAGGAAATACTTAACCAGTATTACTATCACTATCAGATTTCTGTGTTATTGCTGTCGGTGTTACCACAACTATACTACTATTACAGTAAATACTAATACTGTAGCAGTGGATAATTAAAGGTGTCTAGCATGCGTTCTATTTGGAACCATAAATGAAGCAGTTACAGGTGGTGCCTGTGAAAGATGATATGTATCTCATATAATTAAATAATCTAACTTGGCTTTTCCTAACCCGTCTTCGTTCACTATCGCTCACTCGACATACTGTCCGAGTTTTTGGAGCAAAACCAATGGTGATATAGAAATAAACACGATTCCGATTCACGAACCTGTGACCTATGTCGTTAATAAAAATCACGCCCGTCGTAGGTTAAAGTAATACCAAGTTTAAAATTTGGAACAGTTTGAGGAGGGGGTATTACTTTATCTTATATTGGACATTCTTTTTCTGACCCGTCTCTCGCAGTTTAACTAATCGGATCTTTAAAATAATGTGTTATAGTGACACAATACAGATGACTTACTAACAGAAATGTAGTTAGTTTAGGATAGGTTTAATTAATCTAGTTCAAGATAAGTGATTGGTTCCGAAAAGAAGATCCGAGGCATAAAACAATGATTTGGTATATACATTTATACGGTTCACAGCCCACTCACTGATCCAAGTTATAGTGAGTTGATTATGTGATGGATACCACTTACCCCAGAATGTCAATGGTGTAGAATACTCTTTACCCTGAGTATAAAGGCAGTAAGTAGGATCTACTGCGGAAATTAAAAAGAAAGAAGAGCATTTAGTTTTTTTTTATTTATTATTTAAATTATATTTATGAGGCAGACGGGCAGTTATGATTATTCAGTGACATGTCTGAGGAATGGTATAGTCAGGCTTCTATCTAGTCCATACATTATGTTAAATAAAAACTAAATGTTAGACCATGGACTAAATCATTGTGTAGTTCATTTCTAAAAGCGCCCTTGTCCACAAAAATGTACAATTGAGATATTGGCATTGTGGAGTTCATTCCGTTATTTTCTAACACATAGACATCTGTAAAATCATTTAATTATAATAAAAAAGTACATTACAGAAACAAAAAATAACAGTATAATTTGTGTATATTTTTAACTTTTCCAATTCTTATCCTAACTTTTCCTATCCCTTGTGATCGTAACAGTAAAGTTATTAGTTTTTTTTAACCTTTTGCGGGGCCCCTGGGGATTCAGGCCTTCTAACCACTGCCTTAATTCGGCTCTGACTGGTGGTAAAAATGGATTATTTAGGCTCCAGCCTCCCAGTGAATTATACTTTTGACATCCCACCACACACTTAACATCACCACCTTCTTGGGTGTGAAGTTGTGGTTTTAACGTCGTTAAAGACGATTCAGAAACGCGACACACAGTTCTTCGACGCATTACGTTCCGGTACAGAACCAACTTCTCATCGTCCGTTACAAGGTGTGTCAAGAATCGATCATTTTTGTACCGGAAAAAGCAAGGAAACACAGGTCTCAACACGCTCCTCGCATTGAGTTGCACTCAGCTTAAGTGGAGTGTGGATCATCCCAACGATAAACTTTGTGGTGATATCCACGCCCTTTCTACTGTTTTCCTGTGTACCTGGAAGGTTTCTTCTAATTCCTCTACGTTTGGATTCAGGCTCTTTCGTATGGCTTGGTCGAGATCCTATTCGGAAAACACTGCTGGATGCCCAAATTGTGGATGATCTTGACAGCTTACTTAGTCTAACTTTTTTTTATAACACTGATCAACAAATGTGCTGATGTTCCTATGTACAACCTTGAAAACCCGAAGATTTAAACACGCATAGCTTAGGCATTCTCGATGCAGAACCAAGTTTGAGAACTGCCAATTTAGACAAGTCTTGAGAGATTACCAGAGTTTCCCAAAAGTACTTTACATAATTATATTTCTCCTAACACCAGGATTGTAAACAATCAACATATTAACTTCAGTGATTTATGTTTCAGGAATTACTAACGAGGTTAAATCTCCAAGAGCGAGAAGTTCCGCACTTTAAATTGGTTGGATTTGAAGAGCTCGAGAACTACTATGATTTAGGAAAGGTTATTGGCAAAGGCAGTTTTGGAACCGTGTACCATGCTCATGATAAAGTGACAAAACAGACCAGAGCCATTAAAATAATTCCTAAAAACAAGGTAAGATAATTATGAAATGACCAAGTAATTTCGGTAACATTCAGTACTTCATTCCCAACTTTATTTGAATTTGAAGACCTCAGGAAAACAACGTCCTTCGTCCATCATCTTGATTTTACAGGAAAGCGTTTTAAAAGGCATTGTGGATGACTGCATATCAAATAAGGAATTGGTTGTAAATAGACGCATATTTTCTTGATGCATGATAGTTTGTTAAAAAGGTCCTTTGAAGAGCAAACAGATGGATGGTCCTATTATCTCAATCTGGCCAAAAGTGGACATAGTACGTTCTTTTCCTGTGGTCTTCGTTTCTAATCTTTCAACAAAATTAACGCTACTCACGTCGCTTCATGTGAGAGTAGTTGACTGAATTTCTTCAACAACCCAGTTAGCGTCTTCTACTGTTTTTCAGCAACTGACTTGTTTATGAGAGCTATATTTTCCATAAATACAAAGTCCAGTCTTATTGTACCATGGAAAAGTGCAAGTACGACTTTCCATAATTTCAGCACAGCATTTCCCCTTCCGTATCCGTCTTTCCTGGGGATAAAAGAAATCCACTATGACTACCCTTCGAACCTCGGGTCAGATCGAGTCAACCCAAGTTGGGTCGAAACTCGGGTAAATTATATTAAGATTTTGTGGTACGTTCTTGTAGATAACGAATTAAGATCATTTGAAATTCATACTGTATATCGATATTCAGTTTAAAATGCAAATAAACTATTCGTTAAACATTTCACAACAAAAATTTTTTGTAAAGAATAAAAATCAGGTAATCTGAGGAGGGAAGATTTTTACAGGAGTAACACATTTATTTTTATAAATGGTTAACAATGCATCTTTATTTCATCCCAATGACATTTTTGTTTAGTGAGTGCTTCACGTGAGGTCTTACATTTCCTCTTGTTCAATTGAATTTGAAGATGGAAGTCGGAAGGTGACAACATATGAAATGAAAACACAATGAATCAGTCAGACACGAGGATTTAAATAGGTAGACACTATGCCCAAAAAAGTTTTTGGATGGTTAAGTGGTTAGTTATTCCACAAATTTAGAATTATTTTTACTACTGAAGATCTATTTTGTATTTGAGAAGCGGCGGGTAAAGACAAAAGACTTGAAGAATATTTAGAAGTTGGTCATTTTACCTACAGTGAATGGGTAGAAGTGGAGGAAGATGGTCATTCATGGTTTGATATTAATTCTGTTGTGTGTAGCTTTAATTTCTTTGAGCTGAAAATTGGAAGCAGAAACATTAATCGATGCAGTAGAAAAATAATGTTGATGTTCCGGTCCCCAAGCAGCGCAGTTGTTAGTGTTGCCAATCTATGTTCTATAAAATTATTTTTTTTAAATTGTTTCCATTATGTTAGACGTAGCAACACCAAACTTCACAACATTATTCGATATAAAAAGTACTATAGGTATTCCCGTCGCCAAGCACTCCATCTGTCAGTGTTGCCAATATATTTTAAATTGCTGCCATACCGTTGGATCCATCCGCATCAAACTTGGCATAAACATAATTCTATACAATAGAAAAATACTGTGGTTTCCCCGTTCCCAATCACACCAGTTGTCAGTGTTGCCAACGTACTTTAAAATTTAATTTTTCAAATAACTTCCAAATCAGACATATCTGCACCAAACTTTGCATAAACATTATTGGATACAATACAAAAATAATGTGTGTGTTCCCGACGCTAAGCAGTCCAGTTGTAGGTGTTGCCAACCTGTTTTATAAAAATAAATGTTTGTGTGTCTGACGTGTTATCAAGGGACCTTCGGAGCCTTTGCGATTATTAGTAGAATTGCGGAGCTCATTGGTTTGAAATCAGACAGAGTGACGTAAATCTCCTTAATTGCTGAACTGTCACAAGAGTCTAAGCAACAAAGGCACGTGAAAAGGACGTCATTTTTAGGTCGAAAGTTGACGCGAAAGACGTTGAAATGACGGCTAAATGTTGCAAACCAAACGACGTATGTAAAATTCCTCCAGTGACAATATGTTCCTGTAGCTATTTGTTTCAAATAAACGTATAAATGAACCAATCTGTCCCAAAACAATCGTTTGATCCCGGTACTTTTGCATTTTAACCGCATTTTAGAAAGCAACGGCCCACACACAAAACAGTTGAATCCGACAAGTTCAGTGTTTTACTCCAACTGGACTGGCTATAATCACGCAGTCGCTATCGGAAACGAGATACAATCATAGTATGTCGTCAAAAACTAGAGGATAAGACATGACAGAATTTCGTCAATTAAAAGACCAAAATATCACGTAGTAGCGACGTAGATTTCATTGCAGAGACGTGATTTTGATTTATTCCGACCTAAATATCACGTCATTTTCACGTGAACATGCTGGGAGACTGTCAAAAAAAGTATTTCGATAGAAGTGGGAAAGGCTTGCCTTTGAGAAGTACCGAGCGTATTGACAAATTATTCATACCTAGGTAATTCACTACTGGTTCAGTCGAAACTAAGCATCCGTCTCTGAAAGGTCGTGGCTATGTTGTGTAGTGAGACCATATCAATTTTTATGCTTTAGTTGCGTTTTGTTACTTTTTACAAAGAAATAATAATAATAAAAAAAGAGTCGATCAGCAAAAAACTCAAATAGAGTGAAGTATTATTGTTGGCAACGGGTGAGGAAGGAGACTTGGATGACCTTTCAAGGACGAAGAGTAGGTACATAAACGGGAGTTGTCAGAGGTGAAATCGGACTGATCTCATTGTTTAACATCTGCTTCAAATATACGAACAAAATATAAAACTAAATTCGAGACAACTCGAAAGGAGGCGAGACGAGAGGAGGTTTTCACGAGACTAGACGAGACAGCTTTTAGTCTCGTCTCGTGGGCCACACCAATCGGATGCTGGTATCGAACCCAGGACATTACGAATGTGATGCCAACTAACTCTCTACCAACTGAGCTACGGCTGTTGGCTATGTACGTGATGAGCGCTAAAACGCTCTATATTAACAAAGTCTAAGTACTTGGTACTTTCAGCATTTTGCAGTTCAGTCCTCAGAGTACTCTAAGGGTCAATTCTACAATCGACCGCTAAACTTCTAGTCAGCGCTAAGTTGAGGCCAACTTTCATTTTGCGTACTCTCATTGGCCAAAATCAGACTTGACTTCAACTTAGCGTTAACTAGAAGTTTAGCGGTCGATTGTAGAACTGACCCTAGCTTGGTTTCCACCAATTTCATAAAGCAAAGGAGTGAAATTATTTCTGATCAAGTTGCATGTCAATCCGAGTCGGGTCAAACACGCGGGTTGTGGGTCGGGACGGATAAAATCCACTCGGGTCGGGTCGGGTTGAGGCTCACTCGACCCGATCCGACCCGTTGAGAGCTTTATTCAGGAATTCAACCGAACCTGCTAGCATATGCAAACCATATCTAAAACCTGCCCTTTTCTTATAACATCACACTCACCCTTCTTAATCCAACAGAACAAATCACCCTATAACCTAAAAGTACTTGCTATTCTCAGAATATCTATAATTTCTCTGTTCGTCTATGTACTACGTGTGACAGACAGGAGCGTATCACCTGGGCTATCTTGACTACCACCACAGTCTAAGCTTGTGAACAAATATTTTAATCTACACAAATAATATTAACATGAAAGGGAGGCCCGAACACATTATCATCGTAAATACTATGTGTGACCTCCGCACCCTTTTTGTAAGTCTTATTCTTTGGCTAGTGGTAGTCCAAGCTGTGAATCCAGATTACGCCACTGGCAGGTGATGGTTTCTACGTTGGCCAAAATTGTAGACCTCTTTACATCATGCAAAGAGTTCCTGCAAGTAAGATTTAGTTTAAGATTAGATTAGATTAAGAGTAAGATTTACACCAGTTTCTACAATTCAATCAACTTCGAAATTCTTACCGCTGTCCACGCCGAGTCCCACCACAGTGACCACACCACTCTCGGTCGTTGGTACAAAGTTGTAATTTACCACACCTTCTTTCACTTACCACAACTTCTTCCACTCGCAGATTGTGGGAGATTTTTTTTTATCTTGGAATGCTAAGCTGAATCCTGACCTCAGTCTTCAGTAACGTCACATTGCCTTCTACAGTTTGACTCCTACATTTAGTAGTTTCTTCTGTTTACAATATTTCTTCTTCTAAAAAATTTATAATATTTTTATTACTTAATTTTATGTATTAACTTTTCATTTTTTTATGATTTCGTTCTATTTTCTTCATCTCAACTTATTCTCATATCTTTTTACTTTTTCCTGTTAAATGTTTCACTATGATTATGTTTACTTACAAGCAAACGTACTGATGGGGCAGAAAAGAGTTCTACATATTTTTCTTCAGTCATGATTAGAATCTTAAAGTATGTTCACATGTAAATTTTGACCACTCGAGCGCAATTACTTTGGGAAAAGTTAAAGTCTGTCTGTGTAAAGTGATCAATAAGTGTGAAAAAATCCTTGTGTTCTTAAATTGGTGAAAGGAATGGAAGGCAAATACATAGTAATTGGAACTGCGTTGAAGACACTACCTTGGACGGTATGGGGTCGTGTAATATATCATTCTGGGTTAGAATTTCATGAGAAATACGTTTATGAAATCAGTTTTGCCGTAAAAGTATTATTGTGAGATACGAGGAGTGTTCAAATGAAAAGGTACGAAACGTCGTAAAAACCAACCGGTTGAAATATGAATATGCAGCTTTGGGATAACGTAGTGCGACATCTAGGGAAGGGAATGTAGTGTCCGGCGTGTTGTGCGCATGCGCGGGCGCCTCTCACATGACGCAGGAGAGAATCAGGCAGTTGTGTGTTCCGTCCAATTAACGCGGCAGTGCGTGTGAGGAAATCATGGCGTTCACATTGAACAATTCAACGATTGAGGAGCAGCGAGGTGTTATCACATTTCTGACTGCGGAAGGGGTTGAACTGGCCGATATTCATCGCAGGATGGTGGCCGTATACGGGGGAGACTGTGTGTCCGACAAGTCAGTGAGAAAGTGGAGTGCCCGTTTTCGTGAAGGCCGGGAGAGTTTGAATATACTGGACAAGTTCAAGTGGGAGCAGCTTGAGCATCCGCCCTACAGCCCGGACATGTCGCCCTGCGACTTCCATCTGTTTGGCCTGCTAATAAAATATCTCAAAGGGAAGCGCTTCAACTCGGACGACGAACCGAAGGACACAGTGGAGGACTGGCTGCTGTCACAGCCACAGGAATTCTGGGAAGAGGGAATCCTTCGGCTCGTGAAACAGTGGGATAGTTGTGCTCAGGCCTCTGGTGATTACTTTTGAATAAAGACTTCGATTATACCCACAGTGTTGTTTCGTGCCTTTTCATTTGAACACTCCTTGTATAAGAGTATGTGCCATGTCTATACGGGTAATGATTCTGTACGGATAAGAGTAAAACTAACTTCATAAAAGTATTCCTCGTGAAATTGTAGCCAAGAATGATATATTACACGACCCCCTTCCAATTTAAGAAAATCAATCGAGATTCAATATGGTGGACAGCAAGATGGCAGCCACGAAAAGCAGACCGTCCAAAAACATTTCCACACTTATTGATCACTTTCCACAGACAGAATTTGACTGTTTCCAAAGTAATTGCGTTCGAGTGGTCAAAATTTGCATGTCCAGATTGTGCACATATTTTGACTTTCTAATCATGACTATAATTCTTTTCTACCCCATCAGTACGTTTGCTTGTTAGCCTATAGTTTAGAGAACTGTCGTAATATCATCTTTATTGCTCCCTCTCCCCTAGATTCTTCACCAACTCTCCTTTATTTTTCTTTATATGCCTTGATTTGAAGACTATAATGTCTGCAGGGTTCCCACTCACCTGGAAAACCTGGAATAGTCAGGGAATCCAGCGTAGTACTAAAAAGTCATGGAAAAGTTAGGGAATTTCACTAAAATATCTGAAAACCCCTGGAAAGTCAGGGAATTTGATAGCTTATTGTTTGAAGTTCATTTAGCTACAGCAGGCATTTAATGTTAGATCGTTTTTGAAATTACTTGGAGGCTAATGTTCCAACCATGAAGCAATTTAAGAAAAGAATACAGTGAAATATTTTGATGTATCTTTATTTTCATGCGATATGATCTTTATTTTCACATGGAATTATGATATATATATATACAAAATGGGGCACCTGGAAATTTCTGAATAGTGACCTGGAAAGCCTGGAAAAGTCAGGGAATTTGATCTTGGCAAATGAGTGGGAACCCTGGTCTTTTTCTTTTGTGATATTTTTCCTGCTCGTTTTCTACTCCATTCATAGTCCTAAGAAGTAATTAAAAGTGACCTTTCAAAAACTGACCTTTTGATTGCTTCTTGAATTGTCAGTTGAATTCAATTGACTCTTCTTCCCTCACAGATTTCATTTTCATCATCAAGCCTGTTATAGTTCTAAGATTTTCAGTATGCGCCGTTTCTTATTTGTATCAATGCTTGTGTACAGTGTTTTCGTTTTAAGTTGTATGACCAAAAGTTCTGCTTGAAAAGTATAAGGATCAGTTCTACAATCGACTCCTCATATTTCAACCACCTTGTAATCACAAACTGACTTACTGCTCCGCCCAGGACAAAACGAACACTTTTCGCACTGCGCCTATGCCCCTTAAAAAACATGAAAATACTGGACAATAGCACAGAGAAATCATAAGTTCTCCTCGAATCGTAGCCAAGTCTAAAATAAATCTGACTGAGTTGCAGTTTTCTTAAATAGATGAAAACATTGTGCAAGGCGAACTGCAAGACTTAGGTTAACGGTGTAGATCACCCCCGTCATGTTGGTATGACCTTTCCATTGATTTACGCGGGAATTGTATTACTAGCCTTATGTCTCTCAGAAGCGTAATTTTAACTTCTTCTTTCACTTAGTGCTTCGTCATGTTTTCTTTGACTCACGCTGTTTTATAGAAATACAATATTTTTCACATGAACAGTATAATTTCCGGTTGACATATTGTGATTTATATGGTAAACTATTAATAATACATTATACTGAAGAAATTTCACAAACCAGAACTCTACAAGAATCAAAATAGCCACCAAGGGAAAGTTCGTGAAAGCAGAACTTGAATATTCTACTTCTGAGAGACTTAAGACGAGTAAAACGATTCCCATGTTTATAAATGAAAAGATTTTTACCAAGATAGCGGGGGTGATCTACACCGTTAAGTTCTACTTTGTTGAAGCATAAGATAAGCCGATATTGAGCAAACGACCCTATCTCTCCCAGTGATTCGTGGTTTTTATAAAGTCACAAGCAGCACAAAGACGTCGCCACTTTCTGACCTTGATATGTCGTGAGCATGACGTCTTTGTGATGCTTAGGGAACGCACTGTAGGTTCTCCAAATTCTCCAATATCTTGATACCTCCTCTTACTTGTGATTTTCGTTGTACTCGAGCCATTAGTTTCTAAGAACGACATGCTATTAACGTGGCTGAATTGTGCTAGGAGTGGTATCCGAAGCAGGTCATTTTATATGTATTTTTAAAAACAATTTTTAGCCCATCAAATCTAAATAACATAGTTAGCCCTACAGTACTTACTGGTTCATATATCTTCTATATTTTCAAAATAAATACTTAAACGTATAGTCTAGTTCTGAAGTCTGTCGCCGCGAGGGTGGAGTCGTAGCGTGTTCATGAGTGGGAAGACACTTTTAATAGCCAATGCGAGGTGGGTAGTGAAAGTGCAAGCTCTCGCTGATTGCTTGTCCACTTCCCCCTTCACCCCGCGCGCTAGGCAAGATCCCTCTCAGAGGTCTACAGAACTCGGAACTGCACAATATGGGATATTTGCATATATTATAGTTTTGAGAAGACTCATTATTTGTTTTCTTTTCTAGGCAGGAACCATAAAATATATTCAAATGGAAAGAGAAGTGAAGATTTTAAGACTTGTGAAACATCCACATATCATCTACTTAGAAAAAGTACTCGATTGTCCTAAGGTTAGTGTCTTGTTTGATATATATATATATGGAAGAGTCATTTTGTAAGTTGTTTTAATAACATACAACAAACACCCGAAGGCGTGT
>JAGDQP010000515.1:8847-42501 GCA_022664845.1 Lepisma saccharinum | reverse complement strand
ACAAATACCATTTGTGGATGCGCAGCTAAAGCGGCACCAAGAATAGCGGTTCCGGTATCTGAGAAATGACGTCGCTCGCAGGGGCGTAATTACTATAACGCAAAACCTCGCAATGCGAGGGGGGCGACCCTTGCAAGGGGGCCCTTCACCCTAGCCTCTGAATGGGCCGAAGATAAAATGAATACAGAGATTGCATCTTACTATGGTCTTATTTTCGAGGAAAATGTGGCTAAAAATAGCATTTTCGAGAAAAATGTGGCTAAAAATAGCTTTAAAATGTCAGCAATCTGTAAAATCTTATTTTCATGTGATTTTGGAAGAAAATGGAGGACCGTAAGAATCAATCATTTCAATTTTACTCCATCGAGTTCAGCAACATTACTGTAGATCTACATTACGTAAAATACCGTAGTTTATAGCGAATCAACATACAGAAAACTTCATATCAATATATTGGCACGGGGTGCAATAATCATAGTTGCAGATGTTAGTATTCAATCAATTATGAGCACTAAATTTCTTTCATTTGGCGTATTTTGAACTGTATGAATTCTTTATACGCACAAAGGTATTTCACTTTTGACTTTATACAGCGAGGACGTTTGGCAACGCAACGCAGCGCTGGTTGACCGAGCTCACGCTTAACTCACTTGTCCCCGCCCGCCATTCTGGCCGTGTATTTCCCATGACTTAGCGCCTCGCGGTTTAGTGCTGAAAATATTTTGTGTTTCTTTCCACGAATTTTACATATACTAACAAAAACTTGATTCTTCAATACGTCCGACGTGTCCTGGTGTTCAAATACGTGAATTAAAACTTAACGTGTGACCTAAAGTCACCGGAGAAACACGGCTCGCTTGGCGGGCGGCGATAGGTGAATCAAGCGCGAACTCGAGCCGACAAGCGCTGCGTTGGGTTGCCAAACGTCCTCCCTGTAGAATGTAATATCAGAACGATTATCAAAATGTATTTCTTTAGTAGTAGATCTATTGAAACTAGAAATCACTATCAAGGCATTCCTAATCCTCAATATTGAAAGCAGAACCATATTATTCTTTAACCAGTGGTCGAAGTGAGGCGGTATGCACCTGTATGGCATTCCGGCTCTGGTTTTTGAGAGATAAACGCATACTGTTACTGAAACACATGCTATACGTGTTCTTATATCAATTTCTGATTTGTGTAGGCAAATATTAGGAAAACATACCGTCTCTATTTCTTTCCCACTTCGAACACTGTCTTTAACTAATCATTCTTTAAGGGTCGGGAAGCTTATCATTACGCGATATTTAAGCATCCATGGTCTTGATCGGAAAGGTGACGAAAACAGGCTTGGTCCCATGTTTGATAATATAATCCATCCCTCGAACGAAGGATGCCTGCTAATAGCAAATATAACAAATACACTGTAAAAAAAAAAAAAAAAAGATTCGTTTTAAAAAATCAGTTGCAACATGCCAGTGATATTGTAATTTTTGTAAATGGTAAATCTACTGTTGCCAGAACGGTGTTGATACCGTAAAAACATTTCAACGGTGCTTCTACCGTTTTATAGAATAATAGTGATATTTCTGATTTCACAATGAAACAGCGTATAATTGCTTTTGAATTTAAAAGGGTTGCTTTTGTTTTTAAGACTTGTCCTTCTGTCCCTCCTCCTTTTTTTTAAAAAAAAAACAAACATTCCTTTTAACAAACAACGTCCTTGTACACCGAGCCGCCGTAGCTCAGTGGTAGAGCGTTGACGTAGCATTCGGAAGGTCGTAGGTTCGATCCCAGCGGCTGAGTATCCTAAAGTTTTTTTCAGGGTGTTTCCTCAGTCGCACCAGGCAAATACCGGGATGGCACTTTTATCATAGGCGCTGGCCGATACATTCCCAAATCCTTTCCCCCTCTCCTATCCCCGCCTGAGCCTTAGATGCCTAAAGGCCATAAATACAATTCAACGTCCTTTTACGATATGGGACGTCAAAGAAATAGTCATACGTTGCAGCACGTAAAACATTAGGAAGAATGTGCAAACTCACAAATATTTTTCTGCTCATCTATAGTGTTAAATTCTCGAAAAATCCCTCCCCCCCCCAAAAAAACAAAAGATCCATTCCAACCTGATATTAATTTAATTATTTTAATCAGTTGAACTCCTAAAAAAAACATTCAGTAAAATTTGGACTGCAGGGAGATACAGCGTTAGCCAAGTGCTAAAAGTGTAGTAAAATATTACGTCTTAACGTAAAGAAAAATAAATGTGTGTATGCAAACTTAAATCGTATGCCAGTTGGTTTGGTATCATAATTATTTGGCAGCCGCAACATGTATTTTGTAAAATCCACATGTCGTGACTTGTCTCTGTATTATTTTCATTTTCTGCAGTCTTCTTTTTCTTAGGCATGTTTAAGTTTATCCCACCCTAATAAGATTAACAATAAAATCCGCACAGAATAAATATAATCAGTACATTGATTTTATTTTAAAAAAGAACTCACCGAAAAGAGAGAGATTTACTGCTGACTAGGCTTTCAAATCATTTAGTCTACTCACGATAGATGGCAGAGAAGTTCGCAATGTGGATAAAATTGTCAACCACATGCCACCGACATAACCAAACGCCGCCAACGTGCGAAATGCGAATCACAGGGAAGTACGGACGGAGTGGAGACTGGAGAGTCCTTCAAATTGGTTATCTATTGAAGGCCAAGTCAATGTTGCAAGCTGGTTGGATTATATCCTTACGAGGCCTGTACTGTAGAAAACGAAAACAAAGTTGCTTTATAATAATGAGTAACAAAAAACAAAGAAAGCAAAAGAAATTATATTTTGAGTGTGATACTCATTCGCTTAAAAAAAAAAAAACATTGTTTGCCCTGTAAACACTTGCTTCCCAATTCTAACACTAGAGGCAGCACAAAACGTCCTCTCTAGTCAGTAACTCTTGGGGAGAGGATTGGTATTTTGGTAAAGGGAAACCTGAATATTTCGAGAAGTTTTAGTAAAAGAATGGTGTACAATTGTTGCGTACCATTCTGTAAGGCAAAAAAAGACAATTTGGAATACAGTGGAGTATCATTTCACGAAATTCCGACAGACAATGAACGACGTCAAAAGTGGTTACGTGCTATATCCAGAGAAGGTGAGAAGAAAGGAAGCGAGTGGATTCCGTCTGATCATTCTGTTGTTTGCAGTCTTCACTTTCTCAGGGAAGATTTTAAAGAAAGCTTAAAAATCAGAAGACTGAAGACGGGTTCTGTACCAAGCGTGTTTCCTGAATACCCAACCTACAAGCAACCTCCAAGGAAAAAGAAAAGAGGATATTTAAGTTCCTCAGTCGTTGACACGGCTGCATCAAGTTCATCTGTTGATTGTAAGTATACTACAAGTTAAGTTAGTACTTCAATAGATATCTCTACCAGTAAGTAGGGCTTGAAATGAACCGCAGCGGACGGGAACGACGTTCCTGTTCGTGAATATTTGGAACTTTCCTGTTTCGTCTTAGTACGGTTAATCATAGACAAAAAAGACAATATGTTAACTAAATTCAGGGGCGGATACAGGATTTTCATGAGGGAGGGACGTTGATCTGAGGTATAGATCATCGATCATTTTAATATTTCTCAACTAAATGTATTTTCTTTATCATTTTCCCCTTGCAAACATTCATCATGGAATATTTAATCGGTAAATTTGATATTGATAGATGAATTAATAAGTCCGGAAACAAATCGAAGTTTCCGCTGAGATAAATTGTTGAAAGAATGATATATAGAAAATATTTTCCCTTGAAGACGGCGCACCACCCGCTTCTCTGAATCAGTGTTGTCAGGTGGAGGGGAATTTTCACTGAAAACGGGAAAAATTGAGCCACGTGAGGGATAAAAGGGAAAAAATATAAATAAAATCGGGATTTTTTTGTTAAACCTTTTTGGCACTTTTTTTTAAAATCAGAAATTCTCTAAGTAAACTTGTTAGGCGGAAATTTTTACAAAGTTCGGGGAAATTTTCAGTATTTTGAGGGAAATATTGTAATGGAAACCTGTTGCTGTGGATGCGCCATTAACGAAGTTCAAGCGTACCGTTTTGTGAAAAATACTATTTCGAGTCCTGCCCTCTATTTAGATAGTAAGGTTTTACTTTGTAATGAACATTTGGAATGTATCAAGGATGTCCAGTCGTGGACCGCGACGATCTTAAGAAACATCCTTTAATACAGGAAAAAATAATTATGGTTCTCTTTTCTTTTTTTTACCATTTTACTCACACTTTCCTAATCTTGAAAAAAGCTAGCTTGAATAACAAAAATAATAACAAAAAAGAATATATTACAATGGAAACGATTCTCGCAGTGTTCTCATGCCTGGCGCTCTGATGTGCACTCAGCCTCCTATCTAATTGAGTACCAGAGTGTCCTTGGAATTCCTGGGCACATTTGAAAGCAAAGGCGGTTGAGCGTGAGACTGAACACCCCACTTCCCTTCGTACCATAGGCAGGCCTGTAGATACGGGGGAACCCACTGGAGCCCCCCCCCAAAAATACTCGAGCCCCCCTAAGTGACAGATCAAATTTTTAAAATGTCCTTCAATCGGCCCTAGTTTTCGTCATTTCGGGGCTCAAATAGGGCAAAAGTTGAAGTTAGGGGAGCACAAAGGGACCAAAACCTAACCTGAGATTTTTAACCTAATCTCAATATTATTCCCTGATATTATATTACACTACGCGTGGTTTAACTGACAATTAAGCTTTTAGAATAACTTCTGTTATGTAGTGTATTCTGAATTAAATGATCTTATATTTTGTTCAGCTGTCCTTTCGAATCTGGAGGGTCTCGATAGTTGTCGCTGAGACATTAATCAAACACAGTGCATCTCACATTTAAGGTGCGATGGACAAGGGGAAGGAGCTGGGGGGCCCGAAATTCACAAGTTAAATAAAGGATATATCCACAGTATTTCAGAATAAAGGACGTAACTTTCGGGAGGTGATTTCTGGCATCAAAACAAGTAAAAAGGTCCTGTGAACATGGGTGAAATTTCGCTTAGTTTTGGAGAACCAGCGTTTCCAACTTTGAGTCCAAAATCGACGCCTAGTAATGGGAGGAAATGAATAATTCTCAATAAGTCAGAAACGAGTCATTGAATGAAAATTCTGTTTCCGGAAATTTGTTTCTAGCAACCTGGTGGACATCAGGAGTGAAAACACGATGTCACCGGTTTGTCAGTGTTGCCAACTAGGTATATATTTTTAATTTTTCAAATGTCAGTGCGTCTTGTTATATTGGATATTTTACATCATTTAGTGATGATAATCAACATACTTAAAGCACACACCACCGTGTTGCAAACTACGGATAAGACAGAAAGGTTTTCGTGATCTTATACAAACTGAAATCGTTCAGCTTGGTTAATCGACCTCTTTCAAAAAAAATAAATAAAAATAATACTTGTATTCCTTATATCAGAATAGTTCAAAACGAGTAGGCTATTCGTTTATTTTTATCCCAATCTATTAATTAATGGCCGCCATTTTTGCAGTAGTTTACAAAAAAATGTAATATCTCCGTACTGGTTTATCATTGGACATTCAAACAGAAACCATTTTCCCTCCATTAAATCTGCTTGATAATTTTAGTTCTCTGCATAATAAGCCTAAAACGTAACTGAAGTGATCAAAATGGTATCCAAATGCGATTATCAAAACAGAATAAATTACTGTTTTTTTTTCGGGGGGATTGAATATCAACGTTGATCTTTCGTATACTATTAGACGTCAAATTATACTGAATTCATACAAAATATGAAGGATAATATGTGTGGTTCCTTAATATTTTTTTTATGAATGTTTGGAAATGCAAAAATTCGTATTTTATGCGTATTAGAGGCCCGATATCTCTGGTGGAACAAAATATAAAAATCTATTTTTTCACATGCCCAGATTTAATAGAGGTACTACAAATTAAAACTGATGTCTTAGTAGAAGCGTGCAAAGAGATAGGTCTACAGGTAAACATAGAGAAAACAAAATGCATGATAACAAACCAAAACACAGGGAATGAAGGAAATAAAAACATGATAATTAGGGATGAGGTCGTAGAGAAAGGAAACAAATTTGAATACTTGGGACCATACGTAACAAGCAAAAATGAGGTTACGGAAGAAATAAAAAGTCACTTAGTGTTGGGCAGCGCATGTTTCTATTCAGTCCAGCAACTCCTAACCTCACGATTTATATCAAGGAAGTTGAAATTGAAAATGTACGGAACGGTTATTCTGCCGGTAATACTTTACGGTTGCGAAAGTTGGAGTACGACCCTAGCAGATACGATAAGATAAAATGAATTGTATGGGCGGTAACAGACCCCAGCAGATAAACATAAATTATGAGTGTATGAAAATAAGGTTTTGAGAAAGATATACGGGACGAGATGACTGGAGAATGGAGGAGACTGCATAATGAACTTAACGCACTGTACGACTCACCCGATGTTGTAAGAATATTGAAATCAAGACGACTAAGATGGGCAGGCCATGTAGCTCGGAAGGAGAAAAACTATTATATTCCATCTTGGTTGGAAACCCGGAGGGAAAGATACCGTTAGGAAGACCGAGATGACGTTGGTAAGACAATATTAGCAGGGATCTTCGAGAGGTAGGTGTTTGTGATGAAAACTGGCTTGATCAGGATAGATCCCGATGGCGAACATTTCTTACTACGGCGATGAACTTGCAAGTTTTGTAAGTCATAGAATAAGTGGGTAAGTATTGTTGTTATTATTAGTAGTAGTATACCGAGCACAGGTCAAGGGTATTTATCGTATATAGGAAATAATAAACCTACACATTCGTAATAGCCTAATAGGTAAGCGGCGGTGATATAAAACAATGGAAAATAGTACCATTGCTGCCTGCTCAGATGTCGCTGACAGCGATTGTTTGTGTAGTGCACCGTCCGCTGCATCTCTAGCTGCCTGCCGGCTGCCCCGGGCAGTTCGCTTCAAATAACATTGTTTGTCACGTATACACATGCTTTCTAATTCCGACGCTAGAGGCAGCACAAAGCGTCCTTTTTAGTCAATAACTCTTGAGGATTGCTATAGGGAAAGCTGAATATTTCGAAGAGTTTTAAGAAAAGAATGGTGTACTATTGTTCTGTACCATTCTGTAAAGCAAGAAAAGACAAGCCGGAATACAGTGGTGTATCATTTCACGAAATTCCGACAGACAATGAACGACGTCAAAAGTGGTTACGTGCTATATCCAGAGAAGGTGAGAAGAAAGGAAGCCGGTGGATTCCGTCTGACCGTTCTGTTGTTTGCAGTCTTCACTTTCTCAATGAAGATTTTAAAGAAAGCTTAAAATCAGAAAATTGAAAACGGGTTCTGTACCAAGCGTATTTCCTGAATACCCAACCTACAAGCAACGCACAAGGAAGGTGAAAAGGAGAGATTTAAGTTCCTCAGTCGTTGACACGGCTGTATCAAGTACATCTGATGATTGTAAGTACACCGGTTAGAACTATTTATTTCTACCGGATGTTTAAAAGAGTCAAATTAAACGTTGTTCAGTGAAGGAAAAACTATATTAGACCCCTAAAACTACATGTTAGAAGTTACTAATAAGCAACGATAGTAGTACTAAAGGTGAGTACCCGTAGCTCAGACGGTAGCGCGTCTGACTACGAATCGGTCGGCTCGGGTTCAAATCCCGGCCAGGACGCTGGAGAATTTTCTCGCAGTGTTCCCATGCCTGGCTGTATCAAGTACTCTCAGTCTGCTGTCAAATTGAGTACCAAATATTCTTGGCCACCTTGGGGAGGTAAAGGCGGTCGAGCGTGGGACTGACCACCTCACTTCGAGAATACGTGGTGCGCCACCTCCACATAAACGGTGCATTACCAGTAAATTAATTGATGATGATGTGTTTCGCGGCCCAGAGGCAGGCTCTCAACTCGATCTCTGGGCAAGGTGGACCGACAATGGCTTTCCATTGCCTTGTTGATATTCTAGAAACATGAGTACACTTTAAAGAGGGCCTCGAATCACTATTAAGCATCTGTATTAGTATTATTATTAGTAATAGTAGTAGGGTAAGGTGGGGTAAAATGGGTATAATTGAAACAAACCTTGTTTTCAGCATGTAGAAATTCCTTCCCTCCCCCACCAACAAATATGCATCCCACAATAATATTGTCAGTTTCAGTTTGGATACACTAATTGTTGGTATCACCACTCTTCATTGCAGTAAAAGCAATTTTGTTCTGTAAAGTGTAGGTGAGGGACTGTAGGTCAGGAACTTTGACTGTAGAAACAAGCAGGGCAATCGAAAAAAAAAAGTGATTGCACATTCGATATGTAGTACATAAGTCACTAATGTTTGTGCAAATAAAAATATTTACTTACCGTTTAGTGGTAAGGTAATAATAAGCAAAAACCAAAATGGGTAAACTCATTTCTGATCAATGGGGTAAAATCAATAATTAGGCTTTGAAAATTCTTTGACAAGTTTATTAGGAAGTGAAAATGCTGTTTTGTCCTGTCTCATCAAGAAACTTGATTCGCTGAGCATTATTTTAGTATGTGTGTAGACAAAACCTTTATGTGAAAGCCTGTTATCCAGATATTGGTGACATAGGCCCACAAGTTGACACAAATTCTTAGAGTTATGCCAACACCACCAGTCTTAAGTAACCGTGGAATCTATTCATTTGCTTCATGCAGTGTGGGTTTCTTACAAGTAGCCTAGGCTAGTAATTTCTAGCACGCTTCCTTTTGTTTTGCTTTACATATATCAGTGTTTGTAGTGTGGGACCTAATGTTCTACAATACAAAACAATTGGGGACTATTTATGTTTGTTGACGTGGATGTAACTCTCTTGTCATAGTTTCAATACGTGAAAAATAGTTTACAACCTTTGTTCTAAAACAAATGCAATTTACTTTGGTTGTTTTTCTCGTAGAAGGAACAGAAATCCTGTTTTGAAGAGGTCTTGATTGTACGATTTTTTTTCATTGAAGAGTGAAAGGATGAAATACTCACTGGCCATTGAAATGTAATGAAGAAACACACACCCATTTTACCCCACCCTACCCTAATAGTAGTAGTAGAAGAAGAAGAAAAAGAAGACCAAGTACAGGTCATGGCTAATTCTCATATATAGGAAATACATATACACGTTCGTAATAGGTAAGCGGGCGGTGATTTACAGCAATGGAAGATGGTACCACTGCTGCCTGCCCAGATGTCGTTGACAGCAATTGTTCGTGTAGTGGCTTTCGATTGGAAGAGGAGCAGCAACAAACACACAAACGAATTCGAGACGCGAAATCCAGTGCAGACTAAAATATTAAGTAAACAGCTGAGAGAGAGGTTCCTTCATTTTCTTGACTCTCACCAACCAATGAAGTAAATAGCATAGGTAGTCGTGAAGGTTTTATATTACACTAACATGAGAGATGTCTTAGGATATTTGTACCAGGGCCAGGGGGTACAAATATCCTAGGAGATTTGTACCCCTTATTGGATGTTTTTTGTTGTTGTTAATGGTATTCTGTAATCGAAAGCGGCTTTTTTTCCTTTGATGTTATTGACAATGCAAAGGGGCTACAAATAGGCTATCCTACGATACCGGGAATTACTTTTCCAATATTATTTAGGGAGCAGACATCGTTCAGACTGTAGGCTTAGCTAGCATTCGGGAGATCTTGGGCCTGAGTTTCATTGCAGGGTCGGAGCGACCGACTATCCTAACCGAGTTTTTTCAGAGGTTTTCCTCAGTCACACCAGGCATATGCCGGGATGGTTCCTACAAACTAGGCTCTGGTAGACTATATTCGAACATCGTCTCCGCTCCCTCATCCTATTCCGGTCAGAGCCTGAGATGCTTAAAGGCAGAGGCGTCGTTTGGAGATGGCAACTGGGCCAACCACCCCAGGCCCCGCGCTTAGGGAGTCCCCGCGTTCCGAGTTGATATTTTTCTTACTCAATTATATAAAAGTACTTGATTTGTAAAAAAAAGTTTACAAATAAACTAGTTTGTATAGTTTCCATGCGAAATGTAATGTGAAATGGAAATGAATGAAGAAGCAAGGGGAAAAGATGCCCCCCATTTTTTTTATAAGAAACCGTTGTTCATTAAAAAAGAGAATATTTAGTAATAAATTTAGGGTTAGGAATGAAAGGAAGAAGTGAGAGCAAGCATTTAGGGGTAAGTTGCTTACTGCTTTATCGGCTTTAGATGTAACATTTCGGCGCTCAGCGATTTTTACTTGTACTTTGGCCCCGCGGGGTCATTATTGCCCTAGGCCCCGCGCTCACCTAACGCCGCCTCTGCTTAAAGGCTACAAATAAATTCTTTTCCGATATTAAATTACAGGGGCATATTCAAGGGGGTGTCTTTAGAGTTCGAAACTGCTCATCCGGGTCAATTTTTGGACCGAGTAACCGGATCTATGCATGGGTCTTGGTCTGAAACGGTGACCCAATTTTGACCTCAAGGGCGAAGGAGAGATTTAATTTTTTGCTTATTATACACTGATTCGTTTGAACATACTTACTACCTGCGGCGACAGGGAGCAGGGGTGTTACTCCCCAAGAGTACAAAAAATACGAGGCCGAAAAGTTATTAACAAAAAGGACATATGGTAAAAAAGTTTCATATCCCCGGAGAGAACCAAAAGGGCGGCAAAGGTGTACAAGTACGCCTACCCCTGTTGGAAAGTATATTCTAAAAAAAATGTTTAAAGTATTAAATAGTATAAAAGCATTACAGTCGTTTTAAACTCTCAAAAATGAACTTCCTTTACATAAGCTCACTTATCAACGAATCTCACAAATTCGATTATACATTGATTCTAACCACAAGAACAAGACCGGTCTCCAGGTCAATTGGGTCAAGTTTCGGACCGAGTCATGTTCGGGTCAGGCCACGTCACCAAAAGTAACACGGTTTTAGCTCTGCTTCAGACTCCCTGAAATTCCTACTAATTTGGAAAATTAATATAATTTTAAGCGTAATTGACCTCTACTGATATGGACACCACCAGCCCTCTCCGAAATAAATTTCTAGGTACATCCTTGTTACATTACTATTATTAGCGACTTACATAATTACTATTATTATTAGTATCCTGATTTCTGACTCACAGTGCTGGACAAGGTGCCGTTTATATTGCAGTTTGCGCAGCGTTCTGAAGCATTCATCATGGTCCGATCTGTGGAGATTTCTGTACAGTTATCCAAGGAACAACCCAACATAATAGCATGTCAAAATACATCAGCAAAACAAGAGAGAACTGCATCTGACAAACATAAAATTGACCGTTTTAGAGGCATAAATATGTGTGCATACCAAAGAGATGTAAAAAAAAGCGCGAGATGTAAACCACAAAGTTTATCAATTGAAGGATGGTATTACAGAATTCAGAGTAGCTGGACACAATAAAAGTTACTGAGGGAGTAATAGGGGACTTCAATACCAAAAAAGAAAGTGGCGAAGCCACAACTAATGTACCAAAGAACAAGAACAAGAGAACTGGGACAGAAGCGACAGGGTGACCGCAAAGTTAAAACTTCCCAAAACAACGAAAAATTGAACAAGAAATAAATACTAAGACCAATCAGAAAAACAAATGAAACACTAGGATTTAAAGTGATAAAATAGAAAACGAACAACCCCTCACAGGAATGCAGGAAAGAGTCTATAGCAACCTACTTGACGGACAATATAATCATGATGCACACACCTAAGTAGAGTAATTTACTTTTTTAGGTACGAAACCACGCCCCCTAATTAATCAAAGCGTACTACCAACAAAAACGTATTACTAATTTGATATTGCCCAGAAAAATTAGGTACGAATCCCCGCCCCTTGACTGAAGTGAAAAATTAAGTCCCTACTCCTTGTTCTCCCAGAATTCTGCTACCAACATAAAAACCTAACACCAATTTGATATTGCCCACAACGCCGCCTTCATGTTGTTCTTTACTTCATGTAGTACGAAATCACTGCCCCCTTCCATGCCATCACAAAACTGTAGGACAAGTTGTTCTTTAGTTTTTGTAGTACGAGTCTCCTTTTCCTTGCCCAGAGAATTCAGGGAAGAGAATTGCCACCCCTTTCCTTTAGGTTGCCCACAGAATTATATGACGAAAGTGATTCATAAAATAATCTAATTGATACTGGTAATTGAAAGACATTTTTTATTCACATAGAAACAACAAGACCCTTGTGTAAAGAATTAAGGAAGAGAATCACCGCCCTCCCATTTTGTTGAAAAACAACAGCCTGTAATCAAGTCAATTCCTGTGGAAAGAAGTTAAAGGATTTTTTAAAAAAGAAAGAAAGAAAAAATAGGGGGACAGTTGTTTTGAGCTTGGATTTTGCTCAAGAAGATGTACAGACGCAGAGAAAAGACGTGACACATATGAACGAGAAGTTATGGCAGCGGTTTACACATGTAAGACATATCGTTATATTTTATTGGGAATCCATTTTGATATGTTTACCGATAACTTTGCATTTAGTAAAGCTCATACGGCTCCAGATGTGCATGGGAAGCTTGCGCGTTACTTCACCTTCCTAGGTGAATTCAGCTTTACATTACATCACTGCTCTACGCAAGACAACTGGATTAATGTATTAACTCGTAATATGCGTGAAGATAACCACTCAGACATGGATACTGATGATTTACTGGACGTTCCACACAAGATAGCAAAAGTTACAGATGAACCAAAGCAAGAAGTAGAAAGAAGCCAGATGAATCATCGCGACAAAGAAGAACAACAAAGGACTTCGTGGGAATCTCAAATAAAAGCTTGGACGGAAATTACCGAAAATATTCAAGCAGAGGAAAAAGAGGCACCGCACGAAAAAGAAGAAGAAGTTACACAGTCTCAATTCGTCGGAGTTCTATTTGAAGACCTAAACATTCGTTCCGCACAGAAGCAAGACCCATTTTTTCAAAAGATTATAGAAAGCCTGCAAAACCCCAGTCAGGAGATAGATGGTAAAACCCTGAGAGATTCTAAGTATTTTAAAATAGTTGATGGAATTTTGTATCGCACACCTCCAAAGAATAATAATCGGCGCAATACAATGCAACTATGCGTCCCACAGGACTTACGGTATTCTTGGTTCGAATCTTTGCATTGTACACGAATGGCTAATCATTTAGGTTACCGTAAAACCTATCTTTCTGCTTCCCGAAAATATTACTTCAAAAACATGAAGCAGTATTTATCAGAAAAGATTCGCCGGTGTGATATATGTCGAAGAAACAAAGTAGTTACACAGTTACCACAAGGCGAACTGTTACATTTGGATGTACCCCCAGTTTTTACGTCCTATCAGTTGGATACTTCGGGGAAGTACCCCCAGTCATACAATGGGAACAGACACATAGTTTCTGCCATATATGAAGGAAGTCGTTACCTTATTTCTCAAGCAATACCAGACTTAAGTGCCAAAACAATCTGTAAATTTATATACACGCAGATAATTCTTCGTTTTAGGGTTCCTAAGACGATAAGAACTGACCGGCACATGTCATTTCGAAGTGCACATTACATAGAGCTATGTAATTTAATGGGAATTACCCCCTATAAATGTTTATCATATCAACACAGTGGAATTGGATTGGTGGAGTCGACACACAATATGATAGAGAATTTAATTAAGACTAGAATGAACGAACAAGGAAACGATCACAGAACATGGGACAGGCACCTCTCGGAATACATATACTGCCTGAACCAGTCTATAAGACCCTCTATGGGTTATTCCGCGAATTATATTGCCTTTGGATTTCAACCCCGGGACATAGCGGATAGCAAATTATATAGAATTTGCGAAACTCCAGACAACATGACCCACCTGAAAGAAATGCTACATGCGCGACAACTAGTAGTTCAGAATCTACAGAAGGACCATGAAAGACAGAAGAAGAGTGATATAGCTATAGTACCTACACTCTTCCAGGGAAGTCATAGGAGTTGACTGTCAAGACATACGCATACAAGAGTCCTTTCATACAGTCCGGTGAGTAGAATGGCGCAAGTTTTATTTTGTACAACATCTTTCTAGAATGAAAGCAAACTATCTGAAACCTACTTGTATTATCAATGACTACATCCTTTCCCAGTACCTAAATACGCCTGAGCCCGTCAGAGGGGAAGGCAAACCACAGAACTTACATTAAGAAAAGTAATGAGATATACAGAAACTGAGACAAAAGAACTATTTTCGCGTAATAAAATATGATTTGATTAAACTTGAACTGACGGTTTTCCGAAAGCAATGGTAAATTACAGAACATTATGTCTAAGCATAGATCGGAATTGAAGTAATGTTTTTGTGAATACGTTTTAAAGATGCTACTGGTAATGTATGATTCCTGAAGAAATAAATATGATTTGAATGTAATGAGGGTGAGTAGTGATGGTTACAGAGGTTGTATGAACATAGATTTGCTTGGGTTATGGCACATGTTTGCTTAAATATTAAATTACGCCAACTGAGGCGTTTTAAATAGTAATAACAGAAACATTTATCATCGGTTTTGTGGCATATCCGTCCGTTGAAGTTTAACTTACTCGAACTTTTAGATTTCCTTGCGTTTGTTTTGATCATTACGGATTTTAATCATAGCTATGTAGAATAAAAACTACATATGCTACTTTAATAAAGGAATAATATTGGAGACAAAACCCCGTTGCATGACATAGTGCTGAAGCCGGAACCTCGTCCTGTTACTAATTGCGAGGCGGATCCGCATTGCCGAACATAATTGTGCACCGAAACGCGATCCCAGGACATAATTGCGAGCGGGAAGCCACCCCGTGACATAATTTTTGCTGAAGAACATGTCGGGACGTAATGTCCTTTACTAAATAGCATGATCGATTTGTATCGTTGTTGGTACCTGATTGCAGATGGAACGGAAATAATAACTGGTTGCCAAGATAAGAAAAGTAAGGTGGGTAAGGCTTTAAACTTTAAGAACAGAATTACGGGATGTAAATAGTTTTAAATATTGTTTAGTTAATGAAAAACGTACTTAAAAGCTTGAAATATTACGTAGAAACTCAAATCTCCAAACGTTAAAAAATACAGGACACAGAATGAAGTACAGTTCAACGTACTTATTGAGTTACATTATGTTATTATTATGAGTACATATTTAAGAACCTATTTGAATATGACATGAAATCCTGATATAGGATCATAGAGAAATTGAATAAAGTTCAATTTGCCTGAAGATTAGGTGATAATGGTTTTGGTTACACTAATTGCGCGACGCATTAGTTTTATTTAAAGACTGTTGGTGCTTAGTATTTATATGTTTTTTACTATTCGCTACATGTTCATGCCTAATTTTGACTCTATGTTAGAAAGGAGGACTTACTTCAAGTTACTATTGCCAAATTGTACTCAAGAAAGAAAACGAGCGCTTAGCTGTACACCACTGAAAATAGTTGACATGATAAGGGTTTGAACTCAAGTCGTTTTTATAGTATCATTGCATACGCGCGCGAACGCTGGGATGATATTTTAAACTAAGCATTTGACTGCTATCATTTTAATCGTTGCTCAGAGAAGTATTTACTGAAACTTGCTTAACTCAAATAAAGTAAAATATAATTATTTATATTTTGTGCGCTGAATAAGGAACGATAGCTTGTAGAAAAGTACCAGTAAGAATTGCTAACAATGAGGAAAATTTGAATTAAGATAGCCGATAGCAGGATTAGAAGGTATGGTTTTTTGGAATGCGAAACTGAAGACTGCGAGCGTAAACACTAGATCCGAAATGCTCGGTGTAAATCGATTGGAGTTGTAATAATGACATAATTTTGTTTGAGAAGGAATTCAAGTTGAAATTGAATGGCGTAAAAATATTAAAATACAAACTTTGATTAAACTTATCATCAAAAGAAAAGCTTAAACATTTGACACTTGTTTTGTGTACAATTTACCATTGAAAGAAAGACATGAGTATTGGCACGTATGTTTGTGAAACATAAATTGGAAACTAGGGAAAAGTGCTTCTAAGTAAAGGTTAAATAATGTGTAAACGTTATAGGTAATAACAAAATAATGAGAAATCATGATGTCAAGAATACCATTATTAAGACGAGAAGTGTTGTGAATATGAATAATGTGACGTAAATGAAAGAAGTGAGGTGCGCAGAAGTGCTCTAAAATGGAGTGTGTTTGCGCAAAAATATTTATTATTATTTAAGACCTATGATTGTATGTTGGTTGTAAAGTCAGTGTGAATAGAAGCTTTGTTGGTGGAGGTCGATAGTTTGGAAAAAAAAAGGCAGAGGAAGTATAAGATTGAAAAGACTGTTTCAGGATTGTGATGTCAAGTATTACATGTATGTAATTAAAGAAATTAAGTACTTTGAACAGTGCTGTGTTTCTGTGACTTTGTTCATTTATCTGGGGAGAAGATAGCTGGTCTAGTGGCAGTTTTTAAAAATACAGTGAACGAAGCGGAGGTTTGCTGAAACTTTATCAAATATTGAAAACCGGTCGGAGAGTCCCACGTTACTAGTGAAAAGTGATGTGACTGAAAAAAATCTTTAAATATTGTGTCCTTAGAAAATAGTGTGCATCCCCTATCGGAGGCCCCATGTTCTTCAATGATGTGTATGCAAATAGACAGGTCCGCAAAATCGAAATAGATGAAAAGTGAATTTGATGAAATGGATACTGCTATTAAAGGTGGAGATCCCATGTGCGAAATGGAAATTAAGGATGATATGCAAGACGACATAAATATTCTTACTAAATTAGCGGAAGAAAGTGAATGTGTTAAAATTGAAATTGAAGAAAGACCAGGTGTTCCACCCCTATTAAAACGAAGTGTTGTCAGTGTGCGTTCAAAAGACAGTATGCAATCCCTGTCTGTTGAAAGAAACATGGAAGCCCTTGATACTTCAATAATGTGTCTGCAAATAGACAGGTCCCCAAAATTGATCAAAGTGAAAAGTGAATTTAGTCAAATGGATATTGGACGAGACGGGGATGAGAAAAATAAAAAAGCGTTTTGTGCATACGAGCGAAACATAATTCTGAAAACTTGTATATTTGAAGCGATAGAAACTGCAATTTATGATCGATTCCCGCTAATTTGTGCAGAATGTGTATGAAAAGAAGGTATTGAGTTAGCACATGCTTCCCATTGGTTTTGACTTCAATGAAACAACGTGAAAAATTGCTTGTTGACTGAAAGTGGTATACTATATTTGATTTTAGTAATTTTAACGCATTGTATAATGCTTATTCAGCGAATCATAAAAACTAATAGCTATACAGTTATGACATTTGAAGTTGGATTGCATAACGTGTTAGAACGTAGAGCGAAAGACGTAATATAAATGTTATTAGTTAAAGATATGAAGGTATTGAAGAAGGACAATGAAAACAACAAATGAACAATTACATTGATGTTAATACAAACGCATAAGATATAGAAATCAACTAATGAATACATCTAATATGTAATGGGTAACTAACATATTGTATTAATAATAATAGATTTTAAGCTGAGTACGTTTTAAGAAAATGGTAACCTGTAACCAAAATGTACTTTAATAAAAGAAATGTTAAAAACGTTGTTTTCTCTTTTAGTTGCACAATGCGTAAGGTATAGTGCTGTTACCGCCGATACAATTCATTTTATCTTATCTTTAATTGCACAATAATAAACAAAAATATTGCCTTTTGTTCGTTTATATCGTCTTCCGTTTGATAAATTAAAGAACATAAAATCGGTATTAACGCGGAGACGAAAAACAATTTTTGATTTGCTTGTTTACGAAAAATGTAGCGTTTGCATTATATTAAACGAAAAAGTTTAGTTCTTTTTTTTCAACAAAATGTGTACTTAAAGTGTACATTTGCAAACCTTTTGCATACTAGTGTGTCCAACGTAATATTTTTTGAAAAATAAAACATGACACTATAGATTTGGAAATATAAAAGATATTATGTACATTTGAGGGTGGAACACAGCGTTTGCTGATTTACTAAACCAGAAGCTATTTTTGTGAGATTATGTGAACGTTTTTATTTTAAAATTATAGTACGCTATAGTAAAGGCTACATTTTTTATGTGCGGAAAGAAAAAATATGTAGCTGATGAGGTGATTTAAAAAGAAAAACTACTTGTTCTAATTTAAGCGCAGGCAAAAAACCTTAACGCACATTTTGTTGTTGACAAAACAACAAATTTGTTTTAGAAGAGAAGCTTAAAGGAAGGGAGAACGGAAACACTTGTGGTTGGAAAGTGAGATGAATGAACTAAAAAACATCTCCCGTAGTTTTGAAGGAAGGGAGAAACAGGTTTTGGTAGGGGGAGTGGAGTGGGTAACAAAAGTAAAAGAAGAGAAAAGTAAATATTTTCTTTTACGGATAACTTGTGTGTGCATTATTATACTTACAATATTTAAGAAAGCACTTTTTACAGGATCTGCATACATATTTATGCTGTAAATAGTATGTTTACTAGATGTTGAAATAATTAGCACATTAAATGCGAAAATCATAACATTAAGAGGTATTTACATTTTTTAAAATATCGACATCATCTTGTAGAACCTAAAAGAACATTACACCCTATGAATTATTTAAATACGAAACTTACCATTGCGTTTCATGTGCTTTGTTTTACATTGCATATGATTATTATGAAATTAAAAATGTAAATATTTTTCCATTTTCACACGCAAGATTTTGCTTTTTGAAATAAAAAATTAAGTTTATCGGATACATTTATGAAAATGGAAATTAATATGCTCATTTTAAAAACTAACTGAGAACGAAATGGTCCACTGGTAAAAAACTTGGTCAAGAAAATCTTGAGATGGGGGTATAACAAAAAAGGTATGAACGAAAATTACATAAACAGAACATCACCCTGATTAGGAGCATATTGCTTTAAAATGTGAAAGAAAGTGAGCGACAGCTATTTTTTTTAAATGTCGTGATTGTATTTTCTTATAGTGCAGCTTAACGAATATAACATTTTTCAAATTAGTAAAGTATAGCGTTGAGTATGTTTAACGCAAAAGTGTGTATTTTTAGGGGAAATCAAAGCATCTGTTATGAGTGAGGTTTTGCTTTACTAACTTTAAGTAAAAATGAGACGGTACTTACATATTTGACCAAACGTACGTAAAACTAAATAGCATTACCCAAATATACGGTGAAATTGTAAATGAGACCCAATTTTCATTACATATGATTGTAGCTACAAAGATATTGAAAATACTTTAAACTGTGGCGTTTCGTAAAATTTTGGTAAACTATAATTTTATAGGGGCCTGTATAGCAAATTTGTACTTTTGATGTTATGATTAAAACCCTTAAAATCTTGCCTAATTAAAATTTCACAAAAAGGCATGTTTTAGCCAGGACATGAATGTGGGACCTAGAGTCATGAGCCTTATGGTTTAGCGTGCACGGCTACTTTATCGGCTACAGAGGTTTTCCCATTAACGTTACTGGAAAAATAAAGACTAGTTAAATGTGTAATCTTGAAATTAAATAGTAGCAGACAAAAGTAGGTTTAATATTTAAAATAAAGAGTAGTTAAATATGTAATGTTAAAAATAAATAGCAGTAGTTAAAAGTAAATTGCATATTTAAAATTAAGATCATTGGCTAATTTTTTTAAAGTGAGGTTTTTTTAAAGTGAGTTTATGTAACAGAAAAATTTCAGTACAGCTGCATTTATAAAACCTGAAAAATACATTTATTATTATGTAGCAGCAGTTATACATGTGCAGTTAGTGTGGTTCAGGCCGTAGCGCTTCTAAAAAGGAAAAAGGTGTGCCTGCATTGAAATTTTTGAGGACAATGTTCCATTTAAAAACTGTTGACATGTACGGTGCTGTAAAGTGCACTTGTATTCAATTACGTGAGATAATGTTCTTGGTACTGCAAGGCAGTATTAAAAGTAACAAGGAAATAAAGCATAAAACGGATTACCTTACCTGAGTTTGAATTATAGGTGCAAACTCGTATAGAACGTAAAGCATGTAACAGGATATCTACTACGCTTACAGCACTTGTTAATGGGTACAGATAAATTAAGAATACTGTACCAATAAAAGATGTAAAATATAAAATAAGCACTAACGTTGGAAGTTGGTGTAAAAAGATACATATTAAAATAAAACACATATCATTTTGAAGTATACTATGTAATACTAATAATGATATTCGAGTTTTAAAAAACGCCATCACTTTAAAGAATACTATAGTTAAACGTTTCATTATTAGAACACATCATCAGGAATACTTGAAGCGAATAGTTTCATGTCCTATGCGTGTTACTCTGCATGAGTGAAAGGAAATAGCAAGCACTTTGTCGTTTGTTTTAGCTTTAAAAGCGCAAGAATATCGCACATAGGTCTGCGAATCAGTTTTAAGCTCACGTTGAAAATTATCAATGGGTAGCATCATAGCTGAATGAGATCTGTCAGAAAGTTCTTGTAACACCAGGAGATACTCAGGATTTGTCAAAATATGTACTACATATTGTTCGTCATAAAATGTTCCACAAAGACATGGCTTATTGACATTCCAAGATGGCGTGTATCTATAACATCGTAAATGATTAACAATGTTAGTCTTTTGACATTGTTTTTATGCAACACCACGTCAGTTGTGTTGCTGAACAGTTACAACGATTACCGTGTACAGGAAACAGACCTTGTTTTGCGATAACATATTTATCATGCGTATAGGTAATAAGTACTATGGCTTCAGCGATGTTAACTGTATAAAATGAGAAATCGGACTAAGTGTGTTTTTAGTGTATGGGCAATAACAGTGTTTTGAGCAGGTAGAAGTGACTTTTAAAAAAAAAGATTGAAACAAGACAATAAATTGAAAAGTTCCTATTAGGTTTCAACTTAGGTGGTCTACTCATAGGTTTATTTAAAAAACTAATAGGTTTTCAACATGTGCTTCGAGAAAACTACTTGTCTAGTTTGTCTGACAATGAAGTTCGGAGGGTATAATTAATGTGCTTTCATACTAAATGACTTTTCGTCTTAAAAAAGTGTAACAAGCTTGAGGACTCCCCTATGATACATTGTGTATGTGGAACTTTACCCGTTGTTATAGGAGAAAATCACTTTGACAGAAAAAAGAAACTAAATTCTCTGTGGGCTATATTTTGAGGAACTACTCTATTTTAAAAATGAGATGTCAAAAGGAAATGGTTCTATCCTTCTTTTTGTACTTAATTTTCGAAAAATTTGACCGTGAGGTAGGTCGTTGTTGCTTTAAAATTTTATAATGGACCTCACACATTGTACGAAGACCCTATGAATCTGAAAGGCATTTTATGTTTTATCTAAAAACAAAACTACTATACTTTTAATGTAAAGTACTTACGTTTCTTAAAATAAATTTGTTGTACTTGCAGTAAGATAATATTTCCATTTTGAAAAGGAAAATCATATGGATTCGAATTGTTCCTTGGTATAAAATATTATTATTATTATCACGCATTTTCTATTCACTGTTGTATGAAGACCTCCCCTTTTGGTTTTACATATCCTAGTTTTCTGAAGATATTTACATTTATATGCCTGTTGAAAACACTATGGATATGCATTTGGACGGTTGTCATTCGTTTCTTTATTTTAAAATGCTTCAACACAAATTTATTTATTTTGGCTCTCGTTATTTTATAACCTGTATATGAAGAATGTTATTATTTTTTGTCGTTTAAGCACTCACTGTTGAATAAAAACGCAGACAAAAGTGTTGAATTTACTTGTCAGTACAGATTTAATTATAACCTCACTTATTCGTTTACTTATATTTCTCCTAATTGTTAAGGAACAAAATCCATATAACAACAGATAAGGCTATTTCAGAAATATCAGCCAATCACATGGTTACATGAACAAATGGAGGCGTAGCATTCAAAGTGTGCTGGATTTGATGCAAGCATTAAACCTTTATCTTAGTTTTTTCCAGGGTTCTGCCACACAAGCCAAATACCACGATGGCACCTTCAACATAGGTTTTAGCTGACATATTTTCCCTCCTCTGTGTCAACCTAAGCCTTAGATGTCTAAAGGACATAAATACAATTCAATTCAAGAACAAATGTTGTAGAATAGATTCCGAGAGAAAGAAACAAAAATTATATAAAATACGCCCAAATGCGAAATAATTAAATTAAAGTAAGCCTTTTTGCAGAACATCGCATTAGAATCTGAAATAAAAAATAACAGCTGGTCTTTATTCAACATTCGATAAAACAATAATCTAGTATAGTCATTATCCTAAGGATAAGCTACAATAATGTTTGTAGTACAATAAGATATGCACAAATGCCTAAAGTTTATGCTTCCCAATTAACAGTACGGTCATGTTGGTTGCAGCGCATTTAGGGGTATCAGTATTAATTCCCAGTTTTTTTATCTTCGACTTATTGATTGTTCATTTGGTGTACCCAAATGGTGACTAAAACAATTTGTAGACGAACTTTATAAAATATTCCCACAGATTTTACCTTGTATTTTAGTACTTCATGAATCTAAAAACGTTTCTTTTATAGTGAAACTTGTTCAAACCTGTAATAAACCGAAAAGTTTAGCAGGTAAGATGTAAAAAAAATTGTTGATTTAATTACATTTGTCGCAAGTGGGAAAATATGGTTCTAATTTTTCCATGGAAACATAGTAATGGGGTTTCAAACCATATAAAAATTTACCATTATAAAGGTTCAAAAGTTAATTTGTAGCAAACAATAATAAGCTTCACTCCTTGTAATAATCTATTACCAAATTGCATTCGCGTGAATTTAAAAATAATATGTTGATATGCAACCATTAGTAAATAAGGCATGTTTAAACAAAAGTTCGTTTACTTTTTTACGCTAAGCAAACGTGTTTAAAAAAGAGGTAAAACTGTGAACTGTTATTTGTACTATATTTTAGTTACAACAGCTCCCACAAATTGCATGACAATGGTTCTTACACGCCCTTAAAACTCTTTCATTTTCAAAACAAATCCCATTGCAGAGGGAAACATTTTGATCAGTAGACCGCGACGGTGAACACTAAATCATATGGACAATGTATTTTATAGCATATTGCTTTTATGTAAACATTATATACTGTTTTTCATTAAGTGTAGTTCTGAAATATGTCGTATTTTTAAAGAAAAACAAGTCTTATAAATACGCTGTCTTGGTTTTTATCGTAATATACAAACTGCTTAACACTTACCTGACAAAAATGCATTTGTATCCTTTATATGTTGATATTATTAGCAATACAAACTACAAACTCACACGAAATAGTAAAAAGTATGAAATCACCACAACGAAAATCACTGCACACACTGTCTCAGTATTTAAACATTATCACCACCACCACTGCCATACTACCAAATAGGAAAACACTCTACATTTATTGTTCACGATCATTTAAGTAGAGCCATTAGAATTCCTTTCTTCAGTTACTTCATATATACTTTCTAAATCGATTATAATTCGCTCAGTCGTACGAGGAAACGAATTCATTATTTCTTCTTCTGCTGCTGTAATGTCGTTAGAATTTTCTTCAACGGCCATGGCTTCTTCTTCTTGTATTGATGTGCTTTGCTTCATAGGTTCAGAAATAAATGAATTTGAGGGGACTGGTATGCTAATGTAGATAACCCAGGCATTGCTTCGTATTGTTCGGCAGCAGAAAAATGCAGAAGCACAATAGGTGGAACTTAGCAGAGGATCTTCATTACGATTTTGGTCTGTTAATACACTAGCACTTACGTCGTTGGGATCTTCAATTATGCAATTAACATCAACCACAGGACTCATAGTATACGAGGGATTAGAAATATATTCCCAAAGAGGGTTGCGTCCTCCAACAAAAATTCTAAATACTGTTCATAGGGAGTATTTTTCACTGCACATTCGTCAAGAACTAGGTGGGGATTTAGAGTTTTCACTTCACTTGAACATAACTGTTCTGTTGATGACACTGAAGACAACAACGATGATGATAATGATTTCAGAAGTTGTGGGCAATGCTGATGATTTCACAGATTAAAAACCATCAGGTCGGAGAAGTAAGCACAATGAAGACTCTGCTGTTAGCTTTTCAGCAATACATTCCTCGTTTGCACTAGGGAATATTGCTGGTGTTACTGTTGCCGTGTTTTCTTCCGAAATCGAAACGTGATAAGGTTCAGCTGTCAACATTATGTCCTGCGACGGGGTTTAGTCGCCAATATTATTCCTTTCTTGAAGTAGCATCTCTAACTTTTTTATTCTACAAAGCTAACATGCAAGTAATTTATATTTAAAACAAACACAGGCAAATCTAAAGGTTCGAGTAGGTTAAACTTTAACGAACGGATATGCCACAAAACCGATGTTGCATGTTTATGTTATTACTACTTAAAACGGCTCAGTTCGCGTACGTTGAACTTTAAGCAAACAACTACCACAACGCAAGCAATTCTATGTTCATACAGCCTCTGTAACCATCACCACTACACCACATCACCCTCATTACATTCAAATCATGTTTATTTCTTCATGAATCATACATTACCAGTAGCATCTTTAAAATGTATTCACAAAGAACGTTACTTCAATTCCGGTCTACGCTTATACATAGTGTTCTGTAATTTACCATTGCTTTCGGAAGCCCATCAGTTCAGGTTTAATCAAATCATATTTTATTAAACGAAATCAGTTCTTTGGTCTCAGTTTCTGTGTATCTCATTACTTTTCTTAATGTAAGTTCTGTGGTTCGCTCCAAGCTCAAAACAACTTTATCCCTATTCTTTCTTTCTTAAAAAAAATCCTTTAACTTCTTTCCACAGGGAATAACTTGATTACAGGCTGTTGTTTTTCAACAGCGTGGGAGGGTGGTGATTCTCTTCCTTAAATTCTTTACGCAAGGGTCTTGTTGTTTCTATGTGAATTAAAAATGTCTTTCAATTACCAGTATCAATTAGATTATTTTATGAATCACTTTCGTCCTAGAATTCTGCGGGCAACCTAAAGGGGCGGTAATTCTCTTCCCTGAATTCTCTGGGCAAGGGAAAGGGGATTCGTACTACAAAAAACTAAAGAACAATCTTGTCCTACAGTTTTGTGATGGCATGGAAGGGGGCAGTGATTCTCGTACTACAAAAAGTGAAGAACATGAAGGTGGCTTGAAATTCGTACCTGATGTTTGTGGGCAATATCAAATTGGTAATAGATTTTTATGTTGGTAGCAGAATTCTGGGGGGAGAAGGAGTGGGGGTCTTGTGATTAATTTTTCACTTCAATCAAGGGGCGGGGATTCGTACCTAATTTTTGTGAGCAATATCAAATTAGCAATACGTTTTTATATTGGTAGTACGCTTTGATTAATTAGGGGGCGTGGTTTCGTGCTTAAAAAGTAAATGACCCTACTCACCTACGCATAAACGAATTATGGCCTGTTGTTCTTTATATAGAAAACCGACACTTAATGGAAGGTGTAAACATAAGGTACACAAAGCAATACAACGACCACAAATACGAAAAGAGAAAAAAATATGTCCTAGATAGTAAGCAAGCCAATAAATTGACAACCATACAGAAAAGTTGTGTGTGTATATACATATGGGATACATACAGTGAGGGTTGATCAACTGCAGTCATTGATAATATAACAGATGTCAGGGACTATAAAGCTGGAGAATCGGTTAGTTGGTGTGAATGGAAGGCCTGGGCTCCAAGCCTCGCCCCAAAATTCTGATATATACAGATGAGGAATTAAAGCCTCACAGGTCATATTTTAAGATGAATTAAGGTGGAGGAGTATTAAAAGCCTTTCCTAGTTTAAAACTGCCGCAATGGTGAGCCATTTATAAATGTTATAGTACTTTGTGTGACTTGTGCCTTTCTTGCACTGTACTGTGGAAAGCAAGTGTCAGAAGCATGGGGAGACTACTTTAGTGGCCATAACTTGAAGGTGCTATTATGAAATGTTTACATAGTAGTGTCAAAATTCATTTATCTCACTTTCATCGCGGCAATAACTCAAAATATTTTTTAGGTTGTGTCACTTTCCATATGACTTGAGATATGTTGTTGTTAATATTGTTAAAGATCCCTCCAATTATTTCATGTTTCGTCTGGTGAGAACAAATCCTAACTTTCATAACTTGTTTTGGGTTTGAAATACTGTATGTATGTGCAAAGTTTATTTGGCTTATATAAGGTGATGTCAGCGAAACTCAGCCAACGCGACCAGTCGGCTCGTTTTAATGTCAGTTATCACGCGGTCATTTAATCAGTCTTTAGTTATGATAACGATGTGGGATCTGTAGTGTCTATGGTTGCAGTAATCTTTCGAAAAGGCGACAGTTGCACAATGCCAGTAAGCTCTCTTGTCACAATAGAGCGCTCGATTGGACTATAAATTAATCCAAAGCCAGTCAGAAGAAACAATCAAAGTCGTTTGTTCACATCCACTTTAATCGAAAATGGACCAAACTTCTAGTTATAACTCAGTTTTTCATGTTTGTTGTCGCTGTTGGGCCAGTTTCTTGACATTAAATTTATGAATCATCATCATCATCATATGCATCTATTTTCTATCCACTGCTGGATGAAGGCCTCTCCATTTTCGTTCCACATATCTCGGTCTGATGCTATCCTCATCCATGTAGATCCTGAAAAACATTTGATTTCATCTACCCATCTTGCATTTGGACGTCGTCTCGGTCGTTTCTTTTCTCTAGGAATCCACTGTAGAACATTTGTCGTACAACTTCCATCTGTTCGTCTAGTTATGTGACCGGCTCATCTCCACTTCATCTTCTTTGTAGTCTTCATTATATCTTCTATGCTTGTTTGTGCGCGAATACATTCATTTGTCTTCCTGTCCCTCCTAGTTATTCCTAGCAGGCATCTTTCCATTGCTCTTTGTGTGACTCTTAACCTTTGAGTCGTTTGCGCATTCAATGTCCAGTACGTGAACATTATAAATAGTGTTGCAAAATAACAACCGACAAAAGAGATTCCTGTCATGAAAAGAAGTGTAGACTGTTGAGGATGCGGAAGTCCTTCTTTTCGGCGCTGTAGGCTGCCGAAAGCATGAGAAAATGAACTTTAGAGCTTCTTATTTCCAATACCATTAACAATAAAACTCGGGCGGCATGCTATCGTCAAAGACTTGAGACTTACTCTATTCAAAAATGCCTAGTTGAAAATTGTACATTTGAGGCGCAAGTGTTTCCGCAAAGAAAATAGGGGATTCCCAGAAATAAAGGTGGGTCGAAATAAGCGTGAATGGGACTACTTTCTCACAAATAACAATAATTGGATGCACCAGGTCCATATTTCAAACATATTTTCTTTGCGGATCGAGTTTTTCTTTTTCAAGAAGTATGATTGCATAACAAACAGGAGTAAAAATCGGCTTCATTTCAACAAGCGTTTAGTGTATTAGTAAAAGAGACTGTCATTGCTCGGTTGGATTGGATGTCGGTGACTAAATTTATTGTCTTTTACTCTTACAAGTAAACATACTGATGCGGCAGAAAACAGTTCTAAATTTCTTTCTTCCGTCATGGTTAGAATGTCAAAATATGTGCACATGCAAATTTCGGTAATTCAAGTGCAATTGCTTTGGCAGATATCGAGGATATAATAATCAGATTCTTGTTTCTGGAGAGTGAAGAAAAATTGTGAAATTACCCTTATATTTGTAAAATTCTGAAAAAAATGAAAAGCAAATACATAGCACTGGGTACCGGGTGGGAGGTACTACCTGTTGGAGAGTGTGTTCTTTACGGCGGCCATCTTGAAGTCCGCCATATTGAATGGATTGATTTTCTTAAATGGGAAGGGGGTCGTCTAATATGTCATTCTGGACTAGAATTTAACGGGCAACAACACGTTTCTGAAGTCAGTTTTGCCGTAAATGTGTTGTTGTGAGAGATGATTGTATGTGACATTAGTATGGGTTACTGGTGCAGTAACTGAGAACACCCATTTTGTTTTGAAATAATGAAGAAATCGAAACCTAAATGCATACAAATTGTATCTGATTATATTGCCATATCGATATGCATTTGTATGCATTTAGTTTATATTTCCTTCATTATTTTAAAACACAATGATGTTTTAGGCTATTCATCAGTAGCCTATGTCACATACCCAGGGATGGATTTCGGGCATGGCCCGGCCTGGCCGGGCCAGGCTAAAAGTTTTCAGTGGCTTCGCCGGGCCAGGCTAAATCCCGCTGTAGTCTGTGAAACCCCAGTTTTGTTCTGTGGATAAACAAAAAATACTTTATAGAATCGTCGAACTAAAATTTAAATAATGTATTATCTGAATATTAAAGTAAATTATTAATACGTAGGCTAGTCCCTTACAGTGCCAGAATTCTCACAAGCATTGTCACGTCCGCTAGCTTTGTGTTTGCTCAGGGTTTCTTGCAGATAAACCTCTCCGTAGAACAGTTGTACAGCTCCGAAGGTACTTTTGAAGGCTCCAGAAAATTTGAAACCAGGGGCCCGGCCGGAAACACGGAAATTCCCAGGTGCACCCCTCACCCGCGCCGGTCCTTTTGTCTTGGAAGCGTAATGTTACCCATTAAAAAAGACCACTTACTCCACTTTTGCTACTACGTACTTGTGGCGTTAGGGTCTTGTCGTGAGTCTAAAATTAGCAATTTTCACTCACAAGACTTATAGATGGAGGTAGTGTTAGTGTTGTAATCTCAGCAGGCCTACTGTGTCTGTAGCCCTTGCAAATCGCTAGAAGGGGCCTGTAATGTTCAATGATAAATGCACAAGGCTTTAATACATTCATACTCTTTTAAGGCGCAATATTTACGTTATTAAGACTTTGTATTTTGAGACCTGCGGCCTGTTTCACAAAAGTACTTGCCAACTTTTCACTCTTCAGTTTGCATTTCCGGAAGACTGTCTCAAGAGCGTTTACCTTCCGCCATAAACCCTTGTTCTCATTCAGTCACTGTTCTATCATTTTGTGCAAGGAGTGTGATTATGCTAGGCAATATTCAATTGTTAGTAAACTTTTGACTCCCAAAACTAGGCAACCAAACGACAGTACACATAAATATTGAGGTGGAAGGTTGGCGGTCTTGTGACAGTCCTCTGGAAATGGAAACCGAAGAGTGAAACATTGATAAGTACTTTCGTGAAACAGGCCCCTGATCAGTATCCTAAAGGCCTTTACAAGTTTTTGGGGGCCCACTACCATGAACGGTATTGAAGGCCCTTGAAAGGTGTATTTGGAACCCACGCTCCACAATACCCACTAGCACTAGCGCTTCTTCGTTTCCCGGGTAGGGCCCTTTGTTTACCAGTCCGTTCCTATTTCAAACTATGTTCCGTATGCTATTACGAGTGGTGTAACTAGAATTTTCGGCCTCTCTTGCAAGAAACCTTGTCCTATTATCATTTCCCACATGCAAGTTAAGTCAGTGATTTATCAACACACCCCTAAGGCCCTAACACCCCCAACACCCTTGATGCATTATTGCAAACACCCCCTTTTGGGGGTGTAATATTTCAAATAATGTTTTCACACTTGTTCTAAAAAATAAATTCATTACACGAATGATACATAACATTCCACTTATCCATACATGCTCAGTGAGTGACGATTCAAAATAAATTTGAAAATTTCACATTCATAATAAAATGGAAAGTTTATTATATTTTTCAGTTCAGTGCTTGGGAACGATGGTTAGAACCACACGTGCATTCAATCTCGCAGAAGCTGGAAGAATTTTTCACCCTGGACAAACAGCCAACATTTATAATCCCGTTACAAAACAAAGAGGCCTCTGTAAAATGTCTTCACTTTCCCCACTTTTATTATCATAAACTCGCTGAAAGCAAATGACAATTCGGACTTCGGAGGTTCCTTCGACGTTCACTAACTTCTTTTGCCCTCTCTCAGCCTCTCCATGGAAGCGATTAATTTTGCAATACGTTGTCAATCGTCGCCCTTCAAATATATACATCTGAACCAGAAAAAAGAGAAGATGTGAGTGATAACTGATAAGATCGTGAGAGAGAGAGAGAGATAAGAGGACAAAATGGTGCTAGCACTGCCACAACTACGGTCTATACATAAAGAATTTTATGACCGCGTAAGGTTGGTGGTTGCAGAAGTTGAAGAGCCTTTCCCAGTTTGGAAATAATGAATGGAAGGAAATGAAGTTGTATGAACAAACCAAGCTGAATTTTCTCCCGAAAAACACAACCCAGTCGGTGTCATAATGCAGTGCTTCTCCCATTGCCAAAGGCAGTTTAGGGCAGGACGGATGTGTGTCAAATGGAAAAGAAGGCACATTTTCCCCCCTTCGTATTCCTTTCATATTCCACACCATTCAGAAGTTCATTCAAAATCATTTATTGGTCTTAAATATTTTTTTCACAAGAAAAGCGCCAAGTACGTCGCTAAATACAAGACTAATAAACCATCTTTTTGTTGTTCGTTTCCGACAACAATAGTGACCATTTCGTGCTGTCTCTATATCCTCGACACAGGCTGAGCGGCGTCAGTATAGGGAATGTTGGACATACAATTGACATAGTTTTTAACACAAGGAAGTAAATTAAAGTGTTGAACTTTCTTTTTATTTTGCACATTTCAAAGAGTTTCGTAAATTGGTAGCGCCCCGGATTTTCACTTTTGAAATATAGTAACCGTGGGTTTGAAGTATTTTAGGGTACCACGAAGCCTCAATTCTTCTGTTAGTGATATTGGAAATATCAAGCTCGAGCTCATTTTCCCACGTGTTTGGAAGTTTATATCGTGGAAATAAAGCATTTATCATTTTTTTTTAAATTTTCATTGCAGGAATCCCGTGAAATAGTTTTGTTTGTGTTATTTAGCAACACTCTGTATATAACGAAAGGGAAGTCGTAACTTCAAATTTTACACGAGAAGATGAAACAAAATGCTCGTGCACAAATTTATTTCCAGCAGAGTGGTCCTCGAAGTGATAATAAAAAAATATGGAACAATATGCAAGGGAAAAATCTTATCAGTTACAACTAAAAAGAAATCGCGTAAGTGTGAAGATACTTGTGTTACGAGAAATTTAGTTTGATAGAAAATCATTATAACCATATTGGCATAGTTTTGTAACTTCTTTCTGGATTTCGGTCACATCGCCTCTTCGGGTGAAGTCTGTTGCTGAGCGGAGTCAAAATTTAATCCATTGTTGAGCTTTTTTCTCAGCAGGAAATAATTGAACTTCTAGTGTCTAGTCCATTGGCAGATATGAAAAACAAGACTACTCATATATAAAAGTGATTTTAAATGTCTGTTAGAATCAGAGCTTAGTTTCTGGGGAAGCTAAAGAGCGCAGGGGCGGATTTCGGCCCTGTATTGGCCTCACCGGGGTAGGCCAAAAGTTTCCAAACGCATAGCGGAACAAATAATAATAATAATAATAATTCTGTAATGAATCGTTATACTGCACCAAAAATGTACCCCTTCGGAGCAGTGGGCCAGGCCAAGAAATTAAACCGGAATCCACCCTGCACATACCTACGGCGGTAGGTCAACAACTCGAAGGCGTACTTATTTCGACCCACTTTCACTCCAGAGAAAGTCGGAAATCCCGTCATTCCTTTGGGGAATCCCTTGCGCATCCAATGCACAATTTTGGAATATGCATTTTTGGACATAGCTGGTTTGAAGTCTTTAACGATACCATGCCGCCTCTGTTCTACTGTTCATGGTATTGGACATAGCAAGCTCTAACGTTCATCTTCCTACGCTTTCGGCATCCTATAGCGTCGGAACGAAGTATTGGTGCACTATCAATGGTCTATACTTGTTTTATTATTTTTATGTTAGAATCTTATAAAGTGTTTTTGTCGGTGTTGTTTGCAACACCCTGTAGAAGCGGTCCTGTATGTGCGTATCTCAATAATTGAGACATTAAAAAAAAAAAAAAAATACCCACACAATGACAAAGGACAATAAGCTTAAAAATCTTGATTGGAATGAAGGTTTGGTCATTTTGAAACGTGGACCGAAAATGGACAAAAAATGCTAAATGTTTCCCTTTGCGCCAGGCTTTAGATACTTATCGAATACTCCAGATGGTTAAACACAGCTCAATAGCACAACGAGTGGGCTATAAAGAATAAATCGTAAGAATGTTGTTCCTCCTAAAACTAATGGTATGTTCCATTCACTTTAACGTCGAGGACTACGAACACACTTGTGTTTTCAAGACATAACTTAATAATTTTTAAGGCTAGGTTTTCATGCAAGCGTGCGTTGCTTGTTTTCCTTGCGCTTTAGGTGACTACCCAATTGAAACACGTGTTTAAGTTTGGTTTTTACGTGTAACACGAGTTTCTATTGGTTGCTTATTAGAAATCGCTAGCGTGCGCCTGCAAGGAAAGCCGACCTAACACTATAAAGTACCTGGCCTGGGTTGCAAGAAAATACTTAAGTGTAAAATCTGACTTAAGTCAGACCATCGAGTTCTACATAATACTGGAGTGGCTACTTAGTGTTAAAGATAGACGCCTGAGCAAACGTTTAAACTTGTTTGCCCACTTCCATTCTAATTCAATTTGGACCAAATTTTCAGATCTAGCTCAGCTTTATACGTTCCGTATCGCTGTGCGGCCTGTTTTTTGAGTTAAGTAGTCACTCCAGTATTATGTAGAGTTCGATGGTCTGCTTAAGACAGATTTTACACTTAAGTATTTTCCTTGCAACCCAGCCGTGCAGTATTAAAATTTAGAGCCATTCCTTCTTATATCTGAGGAGAGAACAAGAGCCACATCGGTAACCGTATTAACTACTATTAAAGATAATAATAATGCGTCATTTCACTAGTCGTTTAACTCGTCACTACAGCAATCATAGGAAAAAAGTTTCATTTATACGGAAGTAAAACATTCCGTTTCATTAAAAAAAAAAACATTACAAGCCCACGTTTGTGAAGTTAGCCCCCCCACCCAAAACCAATTAAGGTGAAAATTATCCAAATCGTTAGGGAGGAATAGGGAGTACATTACTTTAGTTACGGAGTAAGAGATAACGTGGTGACGGCGCCAGCAAATATGGGGCGCTAACTTCACACAGCCCCACCCACCCACCCACCTATACAATATCTGTTCGGTGTTGTCTGCAATCGTTAGGGAGGATTAGGGAGTACATTATTTTCGTTAGGGAGTGAAGTATAACTTGGTGACGGCGCCAGCAAAAGTGTGAACTTACCCCCGAAGGTAACCCAATTAATCAAATGTTGTGTCGGCGTTATCTGCGATCGTTAGGGAGGAATAGGGATAACAATATTTACGTTAGGGAGTGAAGGATAACTTAGTGACGGCGCCAGCAAAAATGTGAAGTTAGCCCCCAAGGTACCCCAATGAATCGAATTTTGTGTCAGCGTTGTCTGCAATCGTTAGGGAGGAATCCGGAGTACATTATTTTCGTTAAGGAGTGAAGGATAACTTAGTGACGGCGCCAGCAAAATTGTGGTTAGCCCCCAAGGTATCCCAATGAATCGAATTTTGTGTCGCCGTTGTCTGCAATCGTTAGGGAGGAATACGGAGTACATTATTTTCGTTATGGAGTGAAGGATAACTTGGTGACGGCGCCAGTACGAGTGTGAAGTTA
>JAGDQP010000514.1:114859-157664 GCA_022664845.1 Lepisma saccharinum | reverse complement strand
GAAGAAGAATGATAGCAAAGGACAAAATAGCTGTACAATGTATGTCTTTTCGCCACCTGCAACGACAATAAATGCATGTTTGTTGCTCTAGCAAAAATGCCTTTTTAAGATCTAGAATGATGTGGAAAGCTTCGTTTCGCTTCATTTACCTCAATTTATACGAAATATTTGGTCATTGATGAAGGCTGAAAGGAATATAACTTTCTTCAGATTTGTCTTGAGCACTATCCTATAAGTAACAAACATATATCAACTAGGTTTTCTTAGTCAATGAAGATGTCCCATTTGTTATCGATGACAAACTAACCCTCTAATCGCTCACCCTTCATCGTATATGTCAAATCTATTTCAGATTATAAAATTACCTCTCATTGGACACATTCGTTACTGGCAATAGTAATCCTCAGAACATAATGCAGATTTTGGAAAACAGTTTTAAGTTTTAGCTTTACACGTATTTTGACAATTCTTGAGCAGGCTTCCAAGATTTAGATTTCCTCAAATACTCGACAGGAGGAAACCATCAACATGAGAGTTACACCCTTTTCAATGTCCACTTCCAAATCTACATTCAAGTTTTTCTTTTCGCTGTGAAGATAGGTAGTTCAACCATTTTTCCGAAATGTTAAAAACCGGAAGAAAAAGCGTTGATCTACCTAGCCAACCTTCACAGAAAGAAAAATAAGTCGATTGTAGATTTGGAAATGGATGGAGACGAGTCGTCTAATTCTCATGATTATGTCCCATCATATAACATTTGAGAAAATATAAACCTTTCAGTGTTGGCAGCCTTTCCAAGAGTTGCCAAAATATTTTGCAAGTTAAAACTGAAAACTGTTTTCCCAAACCTGAATTATCTTCAGAAGTTTTCTGTCGCTTGCCAATAACGAATATATCCACTGAGAGGTCACTTTCTAAGTCGAAACTGATTTGATATCTACAGTGGGAATAGGAGGGACCGAATAGACGGTTTGCCAATAATTGCCAGCGAATAGGGACATCTGAAAAAAGTGATTGATATGTTTGCTCCTTAAAGGATATAGATTACGACAAAACTGATTATTTAGTGACACTGATATGTGAAATGCTACAAATGTTGAGTACTCCTAAAATTCACATTTGCTACATATCTAACTGGTCGACGTGGTGTGTCATACAGCGCTAATTCAGTCTGGTGTCCACTCACATTTTTATTTTCCTTTTAGTAACAAAAATGTTTGTGTTACGAACTATGATGTACGCTTAGACGCGGTGAATGTACCAATCAGTGTACCTCTAGATATTTTAGTTTTTTTTTTTTTTTTTGTTTCTGCTGTGAATAAATTTTGTGAGCCTTAAAAATAAATACGTTTCCTTTCTAAAATTAAAGAATACCTATGAAATACAGCATTTGAAAATACACTGTCTTTGCTTGGGGTGGGTCAACCAAAAGGGGGGTGGGTCCTGCTGAGGTAAGGCTTGCATGACCTCTTTCGAAATGAATGGGCGCCACTGTTTCCAACATTCTCTCCCCAACCCTATCTGGGCCTGAGCCCAAGATGCCTGAAGGCCATAAAAACTTCAAATTCAACTCCGCACAATATTCACACATTCCTTCATCAGAACCAAAAGATAGAAAATCCTAGACGGTCGCGAAAACTCGTTTTTAAAATGGGACTCATTCTCTAATCCAGACCGTTTTGGAAGGATGAGTGGTAAGATTTCCTGCCTTGTAATCAATGGGTCCCGGGTTCGATTCCCGGTGGAGACACAAAAAGTTCAAAGCCCACGGTAAACTGTTGGTCCCGTCCTTATTACATATTTATCCGATGGAAAGCAATGGCAAACCACTATCGGTTCACGTGCCCTGGAACCTTCCTTAGGGCACAACACCCATCACCATCATCACATAAATAAGTAATTAAAGTTGAGAGAATAGTTAAAATTTAATATAGGTCACCTTCAACTAATTCTGCGATAGTTTTTCCGGTTGCCGGAACCGGTGCGATACATTATTAACATTAACTCCAGTTAACAGCCATAATAGCCATGTACTAGCTCCACGCCAAACATTTGCAACCAGAAATCCCGCCAAACAATAACTGCCTGCCATAATACTCAATAAACATATTCTTTCTACTGTGATTACCAATGTTTCCTCTTTCAACGTGTGTGTATCTATCTATGACTAACACCTGTATGTTAATTTTAAAAGCTTCATCGATACATAACTGCGCTTCCTCTATCTACTAACGATGTAGACAATGGATATTGATTGTGTGTTCAACACTTCAACACTCAGTCTCACACAATTTGAAACAGTCAATGAGAATGCAGCCTGCTTCTGAACATCGAAACGATTTAGTAGAAACATGAGTTGCACGATCCACTCATCAAAAGCCTTATTTATTTACTTTCAAAACTATAGTGGACGGAAACTGGTACAGTCACCCTAATATGAATTTATACATAACCACACTGGAGAAAAACAATACCTGGCAACGTAAATGAATTGCTATTTGACTTTTTCTTTCTGTCCGCCCTCCTATTTAAATTTAATTTTTTTATGGCTTTTAGACATCTTTGTCACAAACAGGATAGCATAGGTAAAAGGACGTGGGATCGAAGCCGGTTAGGACGTACTTTAAAGCAACCAAATGTGAAATATGGTTGCTTAGTTCATCTCGCTACTACTCTTCGACCATACTTTTCACACTTTCATCAACGTGCACAAAAGCAAGTATTTTCTCGAGTACAAGGACAATTTAATATCATTATTTACAAGCTGCTTTTGTACTATCTGTAACCTAACACCACAGAATGGACCAGTTCTGTACACTCTTCGCGACTGATTTCCAGGTAACTTCTTCATGCGACAGATATTATAATGCATGTCACATCTTGCATGATATACATCGTTAATAAGTGCGTTTTGCTATTGAAATATAACGTATTAAAAGTACGAGACTTAGAATCTAGGTAAAAATGGCAGGGGAAAAAATGGCAGGGTGAAAGTGGCAGGTGGAAAATATGGCAGGCGGAAAAAATGGCAGGTGGAAAATATGCCAGGGTAAATGTGATGTAATAAATATTTTGAACAGGACAGAATCCAAGGGAGAAGAGAGGGAAAGATTTAGTCAGAAGAATTTCGCAAACTTTCGGTTAGAAGATTTCTACAATTCCATCAGTCAATAATTTACCAAAAATACAAAATTGTGTCTTTTCTTTCCACCAATCAGATGTCACTACTAATTAAAAGTTCATTTTTCTTTTCGATGTGTACCTTCCTTTCAGCTGTCAAATTTGATGAGCTGCAAGATCACACAAACAACAGTTAAAAGAAGAAAAGTGAACTTTTAATTAGTAGTGGACGGGATGAACAGTTTCTTCTATACGACAATGGTCCAGATTCTGATAGCAGATTACTTCTTTTTGCTACACATAGATGCCTTAAGTATCTTTCTTAAGCACCTGTTTGGTTTATGGACGGGAATTTTGTAGTGGCACCTCGATTATTTACTAAGTTGTATGTAATAATGGTTCAGATAGGAGAAACAGTTATAACGGTTGCTTATGCATTGCTTCAGAAGAAGACGCAGGCGACGTACGAGGAATTATTTGAGGTTAGAACATAACGATATATAACATAACGATATATAACATAACATAACATAACGATATATATATACAATTTTGTAATATTATGAATTTTTATAAGCACAGTAGGATAAGAGGGTGTAATTTCATTTGACGCTGGTAGTCATTATTACATTCTTAGTGGAAAACCAATAGATACTTGGTTTGTAGAATAAAAGGTTGGCTACCGGCTTGGTATTCGTGAGTTTTTTGGCGTATCCCGGATGTATGGTAGTCCTAATAAATGAAGTTTTGTGTATATGGAGACATTAATTGTAATATAATCTATTTATTGGTTTCAGGTGCTGGTTAATAAGTGCGCTGATTTGGATTACCATTTGTCACCCAGAACGGTAGTATATGACTTCGAAGTAGCAGTTCACAATGCAGTTCGAAATAAGCTTGGACATGATATTTCTATACAAGGATGCTTCTTCCACCTAAGACAAAGTACATATCGCAAAATTCAAGAATTGGGTTTGTCAGGAGTTTATAAAGAAGATGTACAGTTTTCTATGTTCTGCAACCAAATTGATTCAGTGGCGTTCCTGCCATGTGAGGATGTATTGCAGGGCATGGAATGTTTAAAGCAGATAGCTCCTCCAGAAGCAGAAGAGCTAGTACATTATTTTGATTCAACGTATGTATCCGGCTCATACAGGAGGTTGAGAGGGGAAGAAACTCTGAGAGTAAAACGCATTCCGCCACGGTTTCCTCCCCAAAATTGCAATGTACATCAGGCTACCCTTGGGGACAACCCACGTACTAATAATTTATGCGAGGGTTGGAACAATAAGTTTTCCAGTCTTATTGGGTACAACCATCCAACAATTTGGAAGTTAGTGGAGTGCCTGCAACGGGACTGCGCGGCAGTGGAGACAGTCATCTTGCAGTATGAAAAAGGGCAAGTACCGAAAAAGTAGACAAAGCGAGTGTATGTTGATTTGCAGAACAGGTTGAAGAATTTGTGCCTAGATTACATTGATGGGAAAACATCTCTTGAAGACTTCTTGCGCACTGTTGCTCACAATTTAAGATTTTCCAAGTAAGGTGCAATGTCAGTACTGTTGTTGCATGGAAATTATGTACTGTATATAGTAGCTATAAGGAATTTGACTGTATGATCTGCATCGTACAAGATTATATAATAGTTTAGTTATTCTTGTTCTATATAAATTATGTACTGTATATAATGATGTGGTTACTGTTGTCTGTAAATTACGTTCTGTATGTAGCATAACGTCGGGCCAAAGATAATAGCAAATGAAATAAAAAAGTACCAGAATATTCGTTTCACAAGTTGTGTATTTATAGTCAATTTGCTTCTCGAATGTTCCAGTACGAGTTATTAGGCTACGAGGCTGGAAGTTCTTCAAATAATATATGAAGGAGGTAAGTGAGTAATATATTTGAAAATGTGTTCTTACGTATTTACTTATTGCTGCCATTCGTTATATTTGCTGTTACGTTTTACGGCTGCCATTTTACGCTCTAAAGGCTACCCTGCCATTTCTTCCGGCTGCCATATTTTCCACCTGCCATTTTTTCCGCTCTAAAAACTACCCTGCCATTTCTTCCGCCTGCCATTTTTACCGCGCACCGAGACTTAATCACTTAATCCTGTTTACTACTGACTTTCTCCGATTGGCTAAAACTTAAACACATATAACTGATAAAACATAGGAAAATAAAGATTAAAATCACATGATGTAATTTCCCCTTTTCTAGTATATATTTTTTCATCCTTCCTCAAACTAAACTGCCTTGCGGCTCCTTCACACCGTTGGAGTTAAGTCAGCAGACAAACAAAGAAGAAGCGCCTTCCGTTAAGACTTGAGAGAACAAAAGACAAACGCATAGAGTAGGCATTGTATGAATGTCAAATAGAAGTGCATTTCCATCAAGAAAAAATGATATTATATATAACACCTGGTGAAGTTTAAGTAGAAAACTATCACTGAAAATTGTGTTTCTGTAGATTAGGGAAACTCACAAACATTCAACGTAGAATAAACGTTTACTCAACGTTGTGCTTTCCACCATTTTAGAAGGTTTAAGAGCACAATTAACGTTTAATACTTGTCATTCTTTAAACGTTTATTAAGTTACGTTTATAAAACGTACATATGTACGTCAGCAAATACAACGTTGTCAAAATTCAACGTTTAGAAAACGTTAATTCAACATTGTTGTGCTGTGTGGGCATATACGCAAGGTATGTATTTAAATGATTTATATAATGCATTTGCATATGCAACATATATAACTATCTGAGCCCTAATCATTATTATTGACCAAGGTAATTTCGAAGGAGTATTTTTGGTGCTCTGAAAGAAATAACTGAATCGATATTTATAGAAGAAACTCTCGATGATGAAAAGTCCCTCCGGAGAAGTAAATTTTCCTGGCGACTGAATAAGTTCAGCATTCATACTAAATTCATTGGAATTTACTGAAAGGAGTCTAATAAATGAAAGAAGTCTATTTAATCTAATAAATGAAGTAGATAATTTGTGCTTAATTTCCACCACTGAATTTTCTATGTTTCAGCACCATCTGTTGGCAGCGGCTCCTTGACCTAAATTGGTAAACAAGTGAAGGTTAACAAAGCCAAGGACTACTATAGCAGGTACGAATCATGTGTGATTTAAATTATGAGTAATTTAACAATTAGACAACGAATGTGAAGATGCTTCCGCTAAACATGTTTTATTTTTGTAATATTAACTTCAAAATAGTAAGTATAAGTCGTATAGAATTTCCCTTATACTGCAATATGTACGCCAGTTGGTCATTATTAGATAGTCAAGGTAGTGTTGGTTGAAAACTTTCTGCTGATAAAGTTGGTAATTCCCACAATCATTAATTAATATAGGCCTACTATATATAACAGCAGTAATCATTCAACGAGTAATAAATCAGCCAATTGTTTTAGTGTGCTTGATCTTACGCTACAGACTCATGACTGATTTGCCATTTGTGTGCAAGGATGAAAGAATTCAGTATGCACCAAGATATCTTTGTTAGCATGCAAATTGTGTTTTATACATCGGAAGCAGTCTGTCCGAGATTTTACACTCGAAGTTTCACTTTTTCTCATTTCCGTTTTTCCTGTCCATAACTGCGCGATTTGTGACTACAATCTTCCTTGACTACCTTTGTACTAGGCCTGCATTAGACTTGTCAGATTTCATAAGTTCAAAACCGGGACGCCTAACATAACGAATGTCAATACGCACATTAGCAGTTAAAATTTACAGTGACCGTTCTTCAAAATTGTCTTTCTAAGCAATGAGACCTTTCTTTAAGTGCACCAGTAATAGGTCACTTGCCACAAATGTGTTTGAAATAAGCCTAAGGAAGTAGATTTATTATTGGTTAATTTTTGTTAAAATTGAGCAAGGTTTGAAATTTCACACAAACATATTATTTTCTTTGGCATTACTATAGTAGTGACGCACCAATTTTAAAATCACTAAAACCAAACCAAAATCACTTAATACACACACATTACGTGTTCATGGGAGGCGAGCGGTTTACGCAATTGTTTTCTTGTACTTTTTGTAGATTATTTTAGATTAGTGACCATATGAACGTGGAGGTTAGGTAAGGTTAGGTGCGGTCATGTATCATTACTAAATGTATTTTTATATGTTCACATTTATTATTAATAATTCCTTATTTTGCTTTTTCGTAAATTATCTTAAATTACTGAACATATGAACGTGGAGGTTAGGTAAGGTTAGGTGCGGTCTTTATATCTTTACAAAATATATTTTGACACATATTCACACTTACCTTCAGCACACAGGCGTGCTAACTCTCCCAATTTCCATTAGAAAGTCGTGTACAATTGTTTCGGGGCCTTTTCCTTTCCTTACATAAATACTCTGCTAAATAACCTTCAAAATGTACTTTCCCTCGTCATTTCCATACGATTCAATAACAATAACGCAAGAAATGTCATAATCATCACAAAGACACGCCATTTCAATACTGCCTTACCGCCTTCCACATGACAACTGTAACTCTACGCTAAATAGTTTCTTACGCCACAACATGCAGTGCGTCCCAAAACATCTTGAAAACGCAGTAAAACTATATCATTATTCAATTCAAATGTTACCAACATCAATATTTACCTCCCTAATACTCTCAAACATCACACAATTATCTCAATTCCTCCTGTAAATTTCTAAAAATTGGTGCGTCACTACTATAGTTAACCCTTTTCTTTCTAATCTAATATGAGTAAAGTGAATGAAATTCCCTGTATTTCTCGCTGGGTGTGCACCTTGCTGCTCCATGATATTTAGTTAAGCGTTTTGTTAAAGGTGGTAGGTGTAATCTCAAAATATAGAAATAGTTGAAAATACATATTTATGTTACTAATTACGAACAAATAAATATATTCCTGCAGGCTCACTGTTAATTTTTGTTAACCTATGTATGTGCAAGAAATTGTGGGACAAAACTGACTTTAGGTTCTAAATAAAACACCAACATTATTATAGACCTAACTACAAGGGTGCATTCTCAACACTGGAAGATCAAGGGACATTGAGTGTTTAGGCAATCGACGTAGGTACAGGTGTGGACAAAAATTGACATTTTATTTTCTTCCTGTATACTTTACTTTCTCAATTGCTATTCTTTCCCTTATTTCAAGCAACGAGACAAGCCTAACATATATTTAGTCTTAATAAAATCTCAATCACGCTCGGATTAGGATCATAATGGGGGTTATTACAGACCATGGTTCGTGCTGAATAATCAATAAATGGAACGCTTGCTGTTAAATTAAAATCGGGCGCCAGACCGCATTAGTGATCAAACGATAATATAATATATATATATATATATATATATATATATATATACGTGTAATCATGTTAATATTAAGTAAGTAGTATATACTGTGACACTCTCCAACTAAATTGGTTTTATCGGCTGCAGATAAATAGCACTGCGGATGATTGAATAAATAAATATATTGATAATAGTGAATTAGGTTAATAATACGAATGAGCAGGACAGATATTTACAAATGCTTTCAAATAATACCGGCGTCTTCTGGAAACTTCTTTCGTACCTAGTGACACAAATACTGGTCACTCTTGCTTGCTCTACGGAATACACACGTGATTACCTTGATTTCTCACTCTTTCACTTACAGGGATTTCTTCCATTCAACTGCATCCCTCGGTAACTTCTGCTTATTGATGCAAATTCTTTCGTCACAGTTGTAAACGATCTGACCTGGTCTTTCCTTTCCCTATGCTCTCTGATATTCAATTTTCTTACTGACTGACACCATTGGGAGGAATTTGGTTAGGTACACCTAGCCTTCTGTGTGTGAATTTTCAGTACCGTAGATAAGGGTTTGTCCAGTAAATAGCATTTGTCGGATAATTGCAACACAGCAAGGAAATGTTAAAGTAATTAATCTGAATTATTTACCATTGACAGAGCAGTACATTCTGGAATGTTTACACACCAGTACTTTCCTGAAAGCTACTGGCTTGATTTTTTTTGGTAAGGTGTGTTACTGGGGCAAAGCTCATGAATTGTGGTAGCAAAATATTGCACACTTTGTTTCCTAAAATTGTTTTTCGTTTCCTTCAGCCTCGTTGGGGTATAGCACTAAATGGTATAGCACTCACATCTGGTGCTGGGGATCGTCTGTTCGATGCCTGCTTATGCCATGTGGGCTTTATGAAGAACAAACACCGTGTGCGTGGGTTTTTTTCAGGGTGCTCCCGTTTCCTAACACTTTCTTCAGTCCACTAAGTTATCCCATCATCATCCTTCCGGCCTGAGCCGCAGTTGCCTAAAGGCCTTACAAATTTAAATTAAATGCAATTCAACGAACAAATAAATATTCGGTCTATTTCAAAATAAATAAATTCTTAATTAAAATGAATAATTTAGTCAGACAAGGCTATTCAGTTGGACAATGAAGTATCTCGGAATACGTAATTGTTCATTGTAAACTGAAGTTATGGTTCATGAGATATGTTTTTTGGCATGGATTGGGTACATTGACTACAGGGTTCCTGGGAATCTCAACGGTTAGCAATTACATTTCAGTTTTACCTTTTCCCTTAGAGAACACATTATTTTGTACTATGCTCCCCCGGATGCCTATGTTTGTCCATGCACGTGCGCTTTGACTGAGCTAGTCTAGCTAAAACCTTTCCAACGATACCTCAGATATCTCTCTTGAGATATATTTTTTGTTCTTCTGCAAAAGCTGGTTCAGTGACAACCACTAGACCCCGACACCCCTCTTCTTTTCTGTTTTAAACTTCAACCTCGAGCTCACTCGACCTCGCGACGGGACTTCTACCTCGACCTTGCCATCGGACTTCAACCTCGACCTCACGGTTTGAGTTCGAGGTCGGACCTCGCGAGGTTCATCACCTCTGGTCCCAGCTGATTTTTCGTGTTTTGCTTGAATCAAAGTGCACCACAGAATTTTGTATTTTCTTTATTACAGTTATCTGAATCTCAAAACCTGGACAAAGATGCCATTCTAGGGGTAACTTTGTGCAGAAGATTCATTTCTGCATTGAAAGTAGAGGTGGAAAAATACCCCAACCACCGGGGTAACTTTGTCCACAAATATATATTTTTTTAAATAAATAATTTGTTAACTAAATCTAAAATGGAAACGTGTATTGATTTCGCTTTGTCCAGAGCTTTGAAATGTATTTATCATATTACATTTTGCAAACTGCAAAGTTACCCCGATCTACGGTAAGTTTAGAAGCTCTTTGAATGTTTCTTGCGACATTCTAAAATAGTTTTAAAACTTTGCTTTATCTGCTTATAGTTCGTTCATTAAAGTATAAAACTGTCTTAAGTAACAATCGTTCACTTGTTTTTTTAATTCATTCATTCCATACTGTTTGACGTTGTTTACGACATCGACGTTGCCATAAGAGAAAAACAAGCAGAAATCCTTCCTCCTGATCAGCATCCGTATCTGAAACTGGAGAAGCCGCAACGTTTTGTCGCAGGCCACTAAGTCGAACCACTGATTTGTTTTTTTCGGTCACACCGTGTGGCCCGTGTAAATGGACACTTATAACTGAAGCAATTTGTCCTTTAGGTCAGGAATAATCAAGGAAAAGAGCTCCGAAGAAAGACGACATTTGTTGACTTGCAGAGATATGCACAATAACATGACGTTAATTTTGTGGAAATTATTGTTCTGATATTTAGCAAAAGAAGGATTATATAAAAAAAATAGTAACTCTTCGTTGTCAAAAATTCTAAATCCAAAAATGTCAGCAGATTGTATAGTTCCCCCGATTTATCCCGAAGAGGGATATTTTTGTAGCTCAATGTGAATGTTTAATGTTTTTTCATAGATGTTACCGTAGAATAACTAATTACAATTTTTTAGTGTATGATGTTACAAACAGGAGAGACATCTCTGTGCAAATTTAGGTAATATTCCCTAAAGACGTGCGTCAAAAAAACTAAAACTTTGATTTCTTTCCAATCTTCAAACCACCATCGATTCGGAAATAATGCCTTTGATGTTCTTTTCCTCTTACAAGTCCTGGACAACGAAAGCGCAAATAGCGTGATACGGAGAGCTCTTTCTAATGTGGACAAAATAAGACATTTTTCTTCCCTTTTAAAATTTGTGCTTAAATTGATGAAAGCTGAATAATTCCTTAATGTGGAAATGTTAACATAACTGTCTTGTATAATAACAATTAGTTTCAATCCAATAATAATTATTATTATTTTAGAATTGACGAAATTAAAATGAGTAATGACATTTATTCATATTCCTAAAATTGACCAAAGTAACTACTGAATTAATAATTTATGGCGAAAAATACCTCAGGGCCTACAGTTACTTGATAAATGAACAAGGTAAAAAAAAATATTTCAGTTAAGCTAATTTACTTTAATTTAAGTTGATGGACCATTACTGAGACAAAAGTGGCCCATTACTAATTTCTCCGAAAGAATGTGTCCCATAAATATTACATTGCTGTCTCACTTTTGTTTCTTTTAAAATTATACGTAATAGTAATTAATGTGTGACTTAGGTGTCACAGTTTTTATTTACATAAATCCGAGTGCAGGAAAATGTGGGCGAAAATTAATTTCCTTTCGTACCTTAAATCAATAACATTATCTATGTAGCCTTAACAGGCCCATTACTGGTACACTCACCATATAAGATTTCTTGTTATAGAACTTTACTCAAACCAATTTACACTATAGAAATATCATTATCTACAAAAACACAGTATTTTGATCTACAGCAAAAGGAAAAAGAAATATTAATGCAAAAATCAGTCTGACCGGGACAAAACACGAAACCGGCCGGGACATCTTCTCAAAACTGGCACTGTCCCGGTCACATCGGGACGTCTGGCAAGTCTACCTGCATTCACCTTACAATATTTAAACGTTGCAAGATTTTTTTTTTTTTCATGTACGATATCTATGACAATGTGCAACTTTGATCAACTACGATTTTTTAGTTAACGTTAGATTTTACGAGCTCAGAAACGTTGTGATTTTGGTGGCGTGCTTGCACAGTGTGTCATCGCCTACATCGAGAAGGTTAGTTTAGTTTATGAGTAATCAGTTGGGCCTATATGAGGCTATATAACGTGATACCTGGACCTCTGAATAAAGACGTTGGGAGGGAACGGTAGGTTTCTTTACGCTCTTGTACTTATGTGAGATCTGTCAGAACGCTGACTTTTTTGTATTTTCTCCCATATCTGTATCCAACCGAAAAAAGCTCCTTCTGACCTAACAACGGATGAAAAAATATCTCATTTTACTTCCCCGTTTCTCTAGCACCGTTACAAACTTTTATACGAAACATTTTCTCCTAAATATAAGAGCACCCCTGCTTGTGGAGAACTAAGAAGAAACCAAAGTTATACTTTATCTCGGATAATTGCGGACGCCGTCCCCGCGTGCGCCCCTACCCTATTTTCACCTCTGTACTGCTCGACAAATCATCTGTTGCAGCCTATATTTGTAGCACACTTCAACTTCCTTACCACAGTCAGCATTATGATTGTTTCTCATTGGGGCCACGGTGGTGTTGGGATCACAATGGAATATGAATGATGTATAATAATAATGTTATGTTGTCTTGACAATGACTTCGGTTCTGAATCTGTCGTATGCATTATAGATTCCGTGGCATTCTAATAAATAGTTAGGAATATGCATATTGGCCTTTGAATATTGATTACAGATGTATATACAATAAATCTACTTCACTAATACTAATAATGGTGACGAGGACACAAATCTGAACCCACCGAGGCCAATCATATACCTGTAAAGCAAAAATCTCAAGCACCAGTGAACTGAATCTAAACACGAGATTGCAGAGGTAAACTTGAACTCACGTAAGCCAGATATCTATTCAACATCGAACTAATGAAGATTTGTTAAGTAGGATGGTCAGTACAACATTAACATCTAATTTTTGTGATCGCTATGAAGGTAAGATTGACTCCAGATGTAACCACCTAGTTTCAGCAAGTAATGTAGACTGTATAGGATTACAAGTAGAGAAGATATTACTCCAAAAGTTGGATTACGACAAGTTCCTACGAGAGTCAATCGCTTTTCGCGTAGAAATTTTGAATTCAGTAACTTTACATAAGAGGATTTCAACAAATTTACACATGCTGGATGTGGCCTAAAGGCCGAGATACGCCCCCGGAGAAGAGGGCTACGGATGATGATGACTACGGATAATCATAATCGTTATGCTGACTTATTTATTAGATGATGATGATATGGATCGATTTGATGAGTCACTGAGATGACGATGGGTACAATGGAATTGAACGATCATGCGATTAATCTTAGAAGATTTTATATAAGGTAACTTCGGTTTACGAGGACGAGGAGTGGTTGTTGGGATCACAATGGAATATGAATGATGTATAATAATAATGTTATGTTGTCTTGACAATGACTTCGGTTCTGAATCTGTCGCATGCATTATAGATTCCTTGGCATTCTAATAAATAGTTAGGAATATGCATATTGGCCTTTGAATATTGGTTAAAGATGTATATAAGATAAACCTACTTCACTAATACTAATAGGTGGCTCAGTTGGTAGAGCGCTCACCTCTGGTGCTAGGGGTCTTCGGATCGATCCCTGCTCATGCCATGTGGGCTTTGTGGTGGACAAACACCGTGTGCGTGGGCTTTCTCGGGGTTCTCCCGTTTCCTCTCACTTTCTTCATTTCACAGATCCATCCCATCATCATACATACGACCTGAGCCATAGTTTCCTAAAGGACTTAAAATAAATTCTACGAGGGCTCCTGGAAAAATTTCTGCAAAATGCTATCAACAGCGATACTAGTGTTCCGCTGTTATAAAGTTCGGAAAAATAGACTTTCTCATGTTTAAAGTATCTGATTGTTTGTTTACGCCTATGCATTTGTTTTTCACAGCAATTGGAAGTAGTTTTGTTTTTAGAAATTGAAATTTCGCGTGAAAACTTATCGGGCAATAATTTTTCATGATTTCACATGTAGTTTAACGCCGAGGCAATACATCGAGCGACTTCATTTGGCTTTTGGGGATGAAGCACAATCTAATAGCACTTTGTACAATTGGTTTTCCGAATTCCAGCAAGGTCGCACATTTCTCAGTGAAGAATTTCGTAAAGGTCGTCCATCCACATGTGTTGTCAGTAATGTTGATGCTGTGCGTGATATGATGGAGAGAGATCAGCATGTGCCACACCGTGAGATTCAGGCATCCTTCAATTGACATGAAAGCAATAAATACGATTTTGCATGATTATCTGAACGTACGGAAGTTTTCAAGCCGTTGGATCCCTCACAACTTGACCGAAACTCAAAAACTGTCAAGTGGTGTAAAGAAATGCTCAAAAACTTCAACCGAGGTCAGTCAAATTTGGTGTACTGGCTCGTTAGAGGAATCGAAACTTTTTTCTTGAATTTATTCCTACGAACCCGAAAATAAACATTATTCCACTGCTTGGATGTTTCAAGTGAGCCGAATCCAACTAAAGTTGTTCGTTCGAGGAGTGCTGCCAAGCAACTGATTGCTTGTTTCTTTGGTTATACCGGACGTGTGGAAACTATAACTTCAGAAGATCGAAGGACTGTGTGAATGGTAAGTGGTATACGACAATTTGCCAGAGATCATCAGTGAGTTGCGTAAAACGAACCCAATTCGTCGAATCATTTTTCACCACGACAACGCCAACTCACACTCAGCACACACAACTATTGATTTTTTGTCCAGTAAGATGTCAAATTAATGACTCATTGTCCATATCACTTAATGACGTCTTTTCTGTTCGGAAACGTTAAAAAGAAGATGCGTGGTGAGTGATTTGTGTCGCCTGAAGCTTCTTATGTTTTGACCTCTTAGTCTAAAAAAAAATCAACAAGTGGCTGACAGTTAATTGCACGAAACGCACGCAAGTGAATATTATATACAATGTATTCATAGGAAAAGAAATATAATAAATGATATGCAACCGGCCTAGCTTATAAGTGATTCGAGTCACGGCTGTTCCAGTTTACAGTAAATTTTCTTCCTCTCGATTCTTTAGGACGCCTACTTTGGAGCGGCAATTATTTAATTCAGTTAACGATTTCTATTATAATAATGAGTTACTTGTGATTGACTTGCGGGGTGGGAGTGGCGTTTACACATTTCGTAGTCCAGAGTTTATCACAGACTTTCCAGGCTCTCCTTCTCACTTTATTTGAAATCCGACGACATCTTACTACGTGACGGGAGCAAGACCATGTGCCACTTTCTTTGCTCAGTTTTCTTAATCTTTACATTCTGTAGTGAAGAATGTTATTAATAGTGACAAGAGACGCTTATAATGCCGCACTGCTTAAAATCTCTCCGTATCCATACACCGGTCCGATTTCATAAACTTTCCACACCACCTCCCTCGTCGCCCTCCAGTCTTCAAACCCTGGGGTGGCTATCCTGCGTAGCCCAATCCCTCCCAGATTTGGAAATCCCATTATTGTCACTCTCCCTCACGGGTATCGAACCCATGACCCATTGAATTTTGCGATACGAGCCATTCCCGTAGTCAGTAGCACGTTCATCAGAAATTTTGTTCCGTCATAATATTCCTCCCCGCCAGTAGTCTCTTTGAAAATTCAGTGAAATCTTTATTATGTACCGTGGTCCAAATAAATACTTTGTTCCCTAAACTTCTATCCGGCGACCTGCGAGTGTCACCTTCCAAAGTGAGAGATAGAGGTTGCGTCATCTCCCAACCGAGACGTCTAGGCATATGGAAACTATCCCCTCGAAGATATAGTTATTTCAACAGGGTCACATAAGAGAGTTCCCATCCACGGAGCAGTTTACTTTTACTTTTGCAAATTTCTTCTGAAAAAATCTCATCCTCGCCAAATTATGCGGGGACCCATCCGTGAGGGTACCGCCTTTCTTTCCCCGGTTCCTACATGGCTCTTCTGTTCGGCTCGCGCTGTCTTCAAACAGCCCCTGGTGTTCCGCAGAGTTAAAGAATGAAGAATAAAGAAGATTCAATCTTTGACGCCTACCGCCGTCGTTTTATACCCAGCAGCTCGTTGTTCAAATTACAAAGGAGTGAGGCTGATACCTCGCGTGCTTGTGGTCTACGTGGCAAACCGCTTTCAGCTTAAGTCTTTCTTCTTTTCATACAGTGGCTAAAAATAAAACCATGACCTAGGTAAACATATGTATTACAAGAGCCCCAACGATTTCCCCCAAAAGTGCAAATAAGGAAAAATCTACTACACACATTAATATTTAAATCATCATGAACACAAATTAAGTACTTGATATTTATCAAATCAAAAATATTTATGTCTACTTAAATTTCAATTAATTAGTATTAACCGAAGTGGAAAACCAAACATTACAAGGTGAATACTTTCAAAAGCAATTTCCAGGATTGTACATGTCTTTTTTTCTTATTGATTGCAGAAACTTTACCAGCAACCCTTGTAAATCTTGGTTTTAATGCCAAAATGAAGTATATTAACCTATATCGGTTAGCCTATTTCTAAGTTCATTTGAATGTGTCTAACAGCTAATATTATGCCAGTCTATCATAATCACCAGGTTAGAGATTACCCTGACATTTGTAACTTAGAGACAAAGTATTACACTTACCTTCGATGTCTTATTGCACTTACCGTCAGTGTCTTATGCATGGCTACAAAAGTAGAATACGTGACATTTCTGTAAGAATAAATGGGTGGAGGGTCTATTTTGTCATTGCACGATGTACCATCCAATAATTATACATGGTTTTCGTTTTCTGTGTTTGGTGGTGTGTATGAATTATCTCCAGTCTACAACAGGCAATGCAGCAAAGCCGCAGCAGGAGTACGACCGTGGTAGGTGAATACAAGTCTGCGAGTAGATGTTATTACCTTTTTCACAATAAACCTTGTGTTGGTAAATGTTGAAATTAACACAGAAATTTCCATTTTGGCGCGGCGACTGTCAATTTTTCTGTGTTAATTTCAAGTCTGCGAATGTTTGAAAATATGATCTTGGAAAAGATATACGGGTCAAAATGGAACGAGGTGACAAGAGAATGGAGGAAATTGCATAATGAAGAACTCCAAAGACTCCATGATTCACTCGATATTATAAGAATAATGAAATCATGACGGCATAGGTGGATGATCAGCAGCTTGACTGGGGAAAAATAAGACATTATGGTTGGGAAAAAGTTGGAGGAAAACAGGCCGTTGTGAAGATCAAGACTGCGTTATATCGCCCAGGAGAAAGTTTGTTACTGCATCGTAAACCATTGAGTGAGTGAGTTCATGTTATAAGCTCCTTGTCGAAAGTATTAAGTTAAATTAGTTTAGATACCTCTTCAACATCGCCATATATAAAAACTTTCCAGCCGCGCACCAGTACCTACACGTATTATGGTTTGCAACAGGATTTCTCTGTTTTAGAGGCTGAAGGACAGATCTTGAAGAGTGATATACGGCTGTGCAAAAATAAGTAACATTTTCCACCACCTGTGAATAAGTATAGAAATCGTAAATGTTGAATTGAATTAAGTAGAGTTTAGTTTACATTACGACACGTAATCAACTGACTTTCGTCCCATTCCACTTCTTTTGTAAATTTTTCGAGTTTTGACCATGTGTGGATGAAACTTACGGTAGTAGACCCAGTTCTAAAAAAGACACAAGCACGCGTCAGTGTCGTAAAGAGTTCAGGAAGGCCTGTGGTGACTTTGCTTCCATATCAGACTGTTGCTACAGGGTGCACACAAGCAGGAAATGTCAGGAATTTCAAGATTTGTCAGGAAAATGATTAAATATGAGGTCAAAAGTCAGGATAAAGTACAAAATTACCGCTATCAGGAAATTTTCACTAAGGGGAAAATGCAAAAAGAGAGGGAAATTTTCCCTCGGGAAAATGCAAAAAGAGAGTACTCACTACTGTGTGAAGATGCATGAACATCCCTTTCACAAAGCTTTGAAACATATCTCCAAGACAAGTAAGAAATTGCCAGGTTCGATGATTTCTATGCTTGCCTTCTTTCAAATAACCAAAAATACTAATCATTGTGAAAGTGGTAAAGTTGAGTTTGGTATTTTCCCACAGAAATGCTAGAGTTGAGGGTTTCTCAATCAACAAGTTTGCTCTTATTGAAAAGCAATGTGAACATACAATAATAGAACTGAGGAGAGTGCATGATGCTATTATCAATTACAAAGGAATCCATAGTATTGTCATTACACACAAAATGCTCACATATACAAGATCTGCTCGGAGGCGATATAAAGATTATCTGGAAACCCAGCATAATGCTAAGAAAATAGAAGAGAAGAATAATTCTGAAAAAAAAAAAAAAAATTGAAGATGATAAAAATCTGAAATGGAGCAAGACGAACTTTCTCAGAAAATCAAACTTTTGCGCAAGTTGCAAAATTAACATCTGTGGTCATTGTTGAAACTTCTGTTTTCGTTGTGGTGGTATTGTTCAATTATTCATATAAGTATGTTGTAGTTGTTGGTATTCTCTTTGGCTTGCCCTAACATAACATGTTCATGATGAAAAATGTAAATTTGGGTTATTTTAATCAGTACCTTTGCAAGATACTTTAGTAACTTTGTTCCTGTAATTTTATTGTATTTTGAATTCTAAAGAAGTAATAAAATTTGCTACTCAGGTGAAAGTTGGGGAGCTGTAGGGCTGGTGGAGGCTGCATGCAAAAGAAAATATTGTGCAAAAGTATGAAATTAGATAGTCTGAGAGTCAGGATTTTTTTTTTTTAAATTGGTCAGGGAATGTCAGGAAATTTAGGAAATGTGTACTTGTATACAATCCTCTCAATAATAATAAACACTAGCACTAAAAATAATGATCACGAAGATTTTCGCGAATCAATTGTTTTCATACGTATATGGTGTAGGAAGTAATTAAATTAATGATTACACATATATTAATACAAAACCACGCTTTCTAAAAAGATCTTAATACCTTGCCACACTTACCTTTTACCCACAGATATTCAGATTCCGAACCGACGAACTTTTTTATTATTGCACCTTTGGTGACACGCTCCTCCATTAGACAGCATACCTCCCAGACCACTGACGATTCTCGTGTTTTATCTTGACAAGGACAAAAAATATTTGTTCGCATAGATACGCTCCCTTTACTTACCATCCTACACCACATGAATATGCGATCAAATTGATTCGCAAAAGTGTTCGTTTTATTGGGAGGATTGGATACGAGTACCAAGTTAAGAGAATGTTAACGTTTCCTTCTACGCTATACTGCACATCCGTCCATTAGTTCGTCATAAGAGGTAATGTTTCCTGAGATCGCTTACCATTGTTCTACCCGAGAATGCCAGATTCCATACGTCACATCGCATGAGGACACTACTGAATAAGCGGGTGTGGAATATACTTGAACACCCATTTATTCCCCAGATAAGAGCCCATGCGACTTTGATTTGTTCCCGAAGATAAAGAAACCCGTATGAGGGAGGCACTTCTGACATTCCTACTATTGTCTCTGCAATAGGAACAGAGTGGCCGTAGCTCAGGAGGTAGAGCGTTGGTTTAGCAATTGGAAAGACCTGGGAATGATCCCAGCGACTGCCCATCCTAACCAGCTGCCTGATGTTTGGAATCATATCTTCACAGCAGCAATTACAGTGAAGGATTTTGACCATCAGTTGCGTTAAAAAAAAAAAAAAAAAAAAACTTTCTAAATAAAGTTACTTAAAAAATAAAACTTTCGTAAATAAAGATCGTGTCGCGGTCGTGTTGTAAGAAGGCGTACTAACTTACAAATATAAGTAAACTTGCTGCAGTTGAAAGTCCCGGTATAGTAGTTCTGTAAGTGCATGTAGGAATGACTTTTTTGCATGCTTGTGTAGAGAAGAACTGCAGAACTGAAAGGATGTTGATAAATCTTAAGTGTTACCCTTTGTGTAATAATTGCTTTAGGTATTATTAGAGAATATGTCATTTCAGACGGTTGTGTGCCAGAATTCAACTTAATTTCTGATTCTTTACTGTCATTAGTTTTTCTTTATGATTTAGCTCTGTTCTCCGTCTTGGCATTAAACTCTAAATTGTGCATTTTGATCATGCTGAAAGAAGAGTTTGTTTAACGAGTATCTGTTTTAAGAATGTCTCTTTCAGTACGTCAGTGCATCAAATGTTGTGGTACTTGTGCTATAGGAGGAATGTTCTGTTCAGGGTTATTCCATGCCAAATCGCAGGGCCATTGTCCTCACTATTTTCAAATTTCATGAAACTTGAAAGAGTTAGTAGTACTTAAGAAGTAAAGTATAACTGTGCAATAACAGCCGGTAGTGACACATACATTTTGTGTGGATGGGTTGCCAACTTTGGGAAAAAGTCACAAAGTCGACACACGAGTCCGAAGAAAAAACTTTTCTTGCAGGTAAGATAAAATCTTCATGCTGGGCTAATTTTGACTTGTAATTTTTTCAAAACTGTATTTATAATAATTTTGAAAAACATATGTAGTTCATTGTAGTGTTGTTTATAAGTGATATAATTCCAAGTTGGGATGGCACCGAGACAAGAGCTATGACAGGTACTGTCTACAGGTGTGATAGGCTTAAGCAGTTGTTGCACTGAATGCGGCGGTCTCTTTGTTCGCTGTTACTGTAGTCGTAACGTTCTCTCTGTTTCTGTCCCTCTCTCTGTCTTTGATTACAATAAATAAGAACTAGATACCTACACACACACAATGTTGTAACCCATTTGATGTCAAAGTACAAAAATGCAGCAGAAGGCAATTAAGGAATGTCCTTCCACGGATCGTAGAAGAACAGTCACACGTGAGACTGCTTACAAGATACGTGGTTTTTGTAGGAAACAAATTCCAGTCAAGGTTGGTAGCAGTATGAGTGGTGAAAATTACACTGAACGTTGAAAACAAAATATGCTGTGTGTGTAATTTTCTTTAATTTAGTTGAACGATATCGGGTTGACTTCATTTTTCTGTTTGATGGGTAACAGTTTGTAAACTTCCATTTAATGCCAGAATAGCGACATGCTTCCCTTTCCTCATCACTGCCTCATTTTGCACTTGCGCACACCCACTGTTTCTTCAACACTCAGACTGTTACTAGGCTGAAACTGTGGTAGTTTTTATTCCATCCATGGGAAGACATTTCTTAATTATGTCCTTCAATATCAAATGGATTACAGTATTGTGTATGTGTCTAGTTCTTATTTATTGTTATTCACGAAAGAAGACTTGCAGAGGGAATGCTATAAGTACTGCTTCCAAGACTGTAGTTACACAGTGAAGAAAGAAACTTTCAGGCAAGTCTTAACTTGCACTCTTTGGATGCATTCAGTGCCACAACTGCCCAAGTCCATCACACCTGTAACTGTCATATCTCCTGTTTCCAGTGCCATTGCAACTTGAAATTTATATCACTTATGGACAATGCCATAATGCATCCCCCCATATATATATAAATAATATGGCAACGCCCTAGCCGAGCTTGTTCCCGGTTCCCGTGAGATCACCGAAGTCAAGCAGCTCTGGGTCTGGTCAGTGCTTGGACGGGTGACCGTTGCAGTACTCCAGATGGTGTCTGCGGCGTCCACCCAGCGTCGTGAGGCCAATCGGGGAGCTACCTGAATAAAGAGGTAGCGATCACAGTTGAGAGCTTCGGCACTCCTTTCCCAACACGTCTGGTCAGTGTGGGAGCAGTAGACCACCTCCTCCCTCCGGGAGAGGCCTCATCCAGTAGTGGATTGAATATGGCTGTGTAATACATATATATATATATCATCGTCATAATATTCAGCCGTTTTCTATCCACTGCTGGATGAAGGCTTCCCACTTTTCTTTCCACATATCTCGGTCTGTTGCTATCCTCATCCATGTAGCTCCTGAAAAACGCTTGATTTCATCTACCCATCTTACATTTGGACGTCGTCTCGGTCGTTTCTTTTCTCTAGAAATCCACTGTAGTACATTTGTCGTCCACCTTCCATTTGTTCGTCTAGCTATGTGACCGGCCCATCTCCACTTCATCTTCTTCGCAGTCTTGATTACATCCTCTACCTTTGTTTGTGCGCGAATCCATTCATTTGTGTTCCTGTCCCTCCTGGTTATTCCTAGCATGTATCTCTCCATTGCTCTTTGTGTGACTCTCAATCTTTGAGTCGTTTGCGCATTCAATGTCCAAGTTTCGCAGCCGTACATCATCACGGGTAAGACACATTGATTATAAACTTTACGCTTCATACACATTGGTAGTTTGCTTTTGTAAATAAAGTGTAGTCTTCCAAACGAACTCCACGCCATTTTACATCTTCTATTTATTTCATCAGTCAACTTGGCATTCGATGTTTTGAGCTGGCCTAGGTAAACATACTCATCAACTATACGTATTGTCTCTCCGTTAATCTTTACTTCCTTCTTTGCAGTATGTTGATTGTACATTACTTTTGTTTTACTTAAGTTCGTTTTAAGGCCTATTTTCGAACTCTCATTACTCAGTTCTTCCATTCTGGTTTGTACTTCTGCACTTGAAGCAAACAGGACTATATCATCAGCGAACCGTAGGTGATGCAAGATATTCGCTATTAATTTTTATTCCCACTTCATCCCAGTTTAAATTTTGGAACACACTCTCCAGGACCGCAGTAAACAGTTTTGGAGAAATTGAATCTCCTTGCCTTACCCCCTTTCCAACTTTAAATTTTTCACTTTCTTGATGTAGTCTAACGACAAATGTGGCAGTGGAGTAAATGTTTCGCAGTAACTTGATGTATGCACTTTCGATACCTTGATGTTCAAGGGATTTAAGTACTGCTGCCAAGGAGACCGAACCGAAAGCTTTTTCAAAATCTATGAATCCCAAACATAGTGGAAGTTCATATTCATTAGTCCTTTCCATAACTTCATTCAATGTTTGTATATGGTCCATTGTGCTAAATCCACGACGAAATCCGGCTTGTTCCATTTCCTGGTTAAAATCATAGTCTCGTTCAATACGATTCAAAATAACTTTGGTGAACATTTTGTATAGAACTGACAGTAAACTAATTGGTCTGTAGTTTTCGACGCGGTCTTTGTCCCCTTTCTTGTACAACAAAATGATAACATCATTATTCCAACTTGACGGTAGTTTTCTCTTCCTCATGCACATCGAGAATAATTTAGCAAGTTCCTCTTTCATTTTTTTCACCTCCCCATTTAAATATCTCTGCTGTGAGTCCATCTTCTCCTGGCGATTTTCCGTTCTTCGTACCTCGAAGTACTTAATATATATCAGAATTATTGTAAGTACAGTTTCGAAAATTTTCAAGCCATGTGACATGACTTTATAACGAAAATTTAATTCAAATAAAGAATTTTAATTTTTATTGAAATAATCCTCTTTTAGCTTTAAAATGAGCTTAGCATGATACCTACAAGGAAAGTTTATTTTTTTTTGGTCCATTGTGTTGAATTTGTGACATTTTCCCGTTAGTTGCAACCCTGTTACATGAAAAGTATGCATCATTGTCAGTTATTATTGTACAGATATACTTTGCTCCTCAAGTACTACTAACTCTCCAAGCTTCATATTTATTTGTAAATGGTGAGGTCAAAATTTCCATTTTTGCTCCTCAGATTTGTCATGGAATGACTCTCCATAATAAAATTTAATTGTAGAATATCATTTCTTTTATTGTGCAAATTTGTGATAATGATGACAGTGTTTATTGCAGTTGTGATGACAGTAATGGCAGTGTCTATTAGTGAGATATGTGAAAACACGAAACTTGCTCGAGAGATGGCGCTTATGGGGAATTACGAAACAGCAGCTGTGTATTATCAAGGAGTAGTTCAGCAAATTCATAGATTACTTGCCACCATAGTTGATCCGACAAGAAGAGGAAAATGGCAGCAGGTATATTTTATCATTTAGTATTCTTAATCTGTTCCTATTGTATATAATACATGTCAATGTGTTGTTTTAAATCTGTACTCTTCTTGTCAGTACTGGTATGTTGCTCGTCAAGCGAAGAAAGTAAATGTCCTATAGTATTTTACAGATTCATAGTACTTAGAGGGGTTTAGTTCGTTGACAGATAATTGCACATGAAAATTTCTAAATGCACTCCACCTTTAATTAAACGTAATTCACAAAAAAGTGGAACCCTTCAACATATCTTGGGGCAGCGGTGGTTCAGTGGTTAGAGCGCTCACCTCTGAAGCTTGGGTTCGCAGGTTCAGACCTTACTCGTGCCATATGGGTTTTGTGGTGGACAAAAGCCGTGCGCGTGGGTTTTTCCTCGGTGTTCTACCGTTTCTGTCCACTTTCTTCATTCTACCAATCATCCATCTGGCCTAAGCCAAAGTTGCCTAAAGGTCTTAAAAATTAAATTCAAATTAATTCAGGATATCTTGCTACACAAATTTTTGTTCATTTTTTAAATTTTCAGTAACTTCATGAGTTCATTAAGGTTGTTTTTGTCTCTTGGTTTCTTCGAGTAGACTTTCTTGATGCTTCACTACGCAGAGAAGTCCGCGGAGGCCATTCCACTGTCCCGGGTTCGTTACCTACGTAGCCACTCAGTGAAATCATCCCATCGGAAACATCTCGTGTTTCTAGAATAATTTGTGAAGAGGGTGCGCTATGTTGGAGCCAAATGATAGAAGTAATTTCAAAACCAGGACCATTATTTATATCGCTAAGCCCGGTGTCTTGTAATATTTGAACGTAATTGGTTCCAGTGACAGGACCTTTTAAAAATGGACCAACGATACCCTCGTTTCAAATCCTAGCCCAGACAAGACGCAGGAACTCTCAGCTTCCATTATTTTATGAGAGTTTTCGCTTACAGAGCAAACACAGTTATAGCGATTGACCCGTCCATTTACATTAAATCTGTCCACAAAATATATTTCAAAACTCAAGATCTGCTTCGTTAGCAAAATTTACTGTGAATTGAACCAACTTTTAACCAACACTATATTCCTCGTGTGTTGCACTAAGTCCCTTGTTTGGGCAGCCACTAATTTTATGTGGTGCCCTTTGCTCGGAAGCCTCTTATTTTTGTTGTGCACGGTTGTTGGAAACACCACACAGTTTAATCGAAATAAATCGAACGCTAGTTATTTATGATGTGCCTATAAGTACTATTCTGACGCTAACAACATATATATGAGATGGTTTAACGCTCAGTCTTTAACTAACTTAACTGCCCGGACTGCGTACCTCATACCACATGAATATCTATAATGAAATAATTCAAACTCATGGATACTTTGAGCAGTTACTAAATTTCTATCAGCTGAACAATTGCTTTCGCAAAATGAAACAGTTTGCCGTGTGCAAACTTAATTCAATGGTGGCTGGTTAATATTCAATCAAAACAATCAGAACGTTTGATTAGTATATATTGGAGTAAAACTAATGTAATACATTAGCTTGCCGGCCGGAATCTGGATGTATACCTTCGGAGAGTACGTATACTAGTACTTTACTTGAAAATGCAATTACTTATTAAAAGTTTCTGATGAGAGTCATTACGCAATACTCTCAGGTTGTGACTAAAACTAAAAAATTCAATAGAACGTGATAAACTTATTTCTCAAGTTTCTATTCATTTGGACCTTCACTTAATCAAAAATCTAGCTCCATCCACTTAATTAAAAATCTATAGTTAAGGGTATAGTTACAATACCTATATTGATGCGATAGTCTTGTACAATACTGGATCTCAGGAAGAGAAAACGGTCAGAGGCTATAAGTATGAAGAAAAAAGTATTGAGTGGGGACGTAAGAGAATACGTCATTATTATGCCAAGGATTAACGTAAGGATATTGAGTACTTTTGTGTGAGTGTGAATGTAATTGGGGGGGGGGGGGAAGCGAGGAATAGAATGTCAAGTTCAAGGATATTAAAAGAATCTCCGTCTTCCTTGACCACCATCTCCAACCTTTTGTCCAGGCTCTCCCTTCCTACATCAAGGACACCAACCACTTCCTCTCCACAATACATTCTATCTCTGATGTTCTCCCACCTGACACCATCTTAGTTACAGTCGATGTGACGTCACTGTATACCAGTATTCCCCACACTCATGGCTTCGCTGCCCTTGAACACTTCCTCGACACACACCCCAGTCCTCGTAAACCCAGCACACCATTTCTGCTTCAACTAGCCAAGTTCGTCCTCACCATGAACAACTTCACTTTTGAGAACCACAATTTCGTTCAAATCAAATGCGCAGCCATGGGCATTCGCATGGCCCCTTCCTACGCCAACCTTATGGGACGCCTGGAGACCCAATACCTCAACTTCACACCTCTCAAACCTTTCGCCTGACTTGGTTATATCGACGATATTTTCTTGATCTGGACCCACGGACATGAGTCTCTGGAAACATTTCTGCAAAACCTCAAGTGCATCTTCCCCGTCAAGCTCACCTGGTCCTTCTCGAGGGAACACATAACTTTCCTTGATGTGGATGTCTGGCTTAAGAACAGTCGACTTGAGACAGGCGTTCACATCAAATCTACCAACAGTATGCAGTATCTCAATTTCAACAGCTCCCATCCATTCCATACTAAACGCTCTCTTCCATACGCTCTTGCTGTCCGGGGCTCCCGCATCTGTTCCGCTGATGATCTGCTCCAAAACTATTTCAGGACCCTCTCCTCAGCTCTCACTGACCATGGATCATCCTAACTCCAACCGACCTCCCCGCGTAGCTCCCTCCGCTCCCAGTCTTCTCACCCAGCCTTCAGGCACTCCAAAAGCTCCTGAAACTGGCACACCCCATATTCACTGCGTCACCTGAAACTGAAAGAGTTCCCGTCGTGTCTCAAAATTGTCTACCGCAGACCTCCGAATCTCAACACGATTCTCACCAGAATTGGACCTGTCCCGCTCCCCCCTCCAAATCTGGCAAGTGCGATAGACCCCGTTGCAAAACCTGTCCTATTTTTTATCCCAGTGTTTCCTTCGTACATCCTGTCACTCAGAAGACGTACTCTTTCCGACATTCCGGCAGTTGCATATCTTCCAACCTCGTTTATCGCATACTCTGTAACCTATGTTCCGCCTTCTATGTTGGCGAAACCCAAACTCCTCTTAACATTCCGCATCAACAACCATCGCTACTCCTCCAAATCTCAAGTTCCACACCTGACAATTCCTGAACATACTTCCTATCACGACTGCATCTTTGACGTACCTTTCGAGTCAGAATCCTGAAAGTCCTGAACCTACACTCACCTGCCACAGTTAGAAAGAGATGGAAGCAGACGTAAGACATCTCTATCCTTTTCGTAAACCATGAACCTTGCCTCAACTTTCTGTAACTCCCTGCAGCGCAGTGTCTTCTTCTTCCTTTCTCTTCTTTGTTCCGTCCCTGTTGCACTTTTATTCTATTTTTCTATATTGTTTTGTTTGTTCTCCCCCTTTTTCTTCTTCTTAATAATAATAATAATAATAAATATTATTTTCAGAAGGCCAATTTTGAGACCATGTATCCGACTTTAGAAAGATGTATGATTTAGTGAATGGGGTACGACGTATACAAAGGTACCAGATTTTACAAAGAGTTTGTATGACTATATTGTTAATTGTTTCAATGATCATGTTCCCACATTTGCTCAGAACAACTACAAGGGCAAACAATGGGATCCATGGATGAGTAAAGAGCTTAAAAGCCTTATTAATAAGAAAGCCAGATTGTTTATAAAATATAAGAAAACTGGAAATGAGTATTAGTATATGAAATTTTCTCTATTTCGCAAGCAGGTAAAATGTATGTATTACTCAGCCAAAAATGAATATTTTAAAGATTTAGAGGACAGTATATATGATAATGCTAATTATTTTTAATAGGAAAAAAAACTGCAAATAAGGTTAGTTGCGTACGTTACAATGGTGTGTTAATAGACGACAAAGTATTAATTGTACAGTATTTTAGTGAATTTTTTTCTAGAAATTTAAATTTACAACGCAAATCCTCTTCGGAGTGCTGTCAAGAGATTATCAACGTAAACAGTATAACCATTCCAACTGTCACGACCGATGACGTCATTCGGGCAATTAACAAAATTAAGAACAATATAGCTATAGGAGTAGATCAGATAACCAATTATGTAATTAAGGCGTGTGCAAAATACATGGCTCCGGTACTGGTCGGTTTATTTAATGAATCTCTTAGGCAGAGAGTTGATCCTGATGAGTTGAAGGAAGCATTTATCATCCCTATATACAAGGGAGGTGGATAATATATAAGTCGAAACTGGATAATTATAGACCTATCACTATTTTAAATTGTATAGCCCGAATTTTTTAATCTATTGTGTGTGTTCATCTTCAGTTTAATTTTAAGCACGTTATTAATGAAAATTAACACGGCTTTATACCTAGTAAATCTGTGGTCACTAACCTTTCTCAATTAACGAATTATGTACAAGGGTGTATTTTTCGCAGGTCTCAATGCGACGTGATATATATAGATTTGGCAAAGGCTTTTGATAGTGTGGACCACAATATATTGCTTAGGAAATTAAACAATGTTGGACTTTCCTGACTTAAAGTGGTTTAAGAGTTATTTAACAAACAAAACTTCTAGAGTTAAACTTGATGGTGTTATATCTAAACTTTGTACCATTACAAACGGTATTCCTCAAGGTTCTCCATTGGGTCCTTTATTATTCAACATCATTATTAATGTCATTGTAAAGGAGATTAAAGACTGCAACAAACTCTTGTATGCTGATGACTTAAAAATCTTTAGAGAAGTAAACAATATATGTGACAATAGGATGTTACAGAAAGATCTTGACAGGATTAGTCGTTGGTGTACAAATAACTGTATGACAATCAATACTCAGAAAACTAAGTTCATACGATTCACGAAGAAAACTCAATACTTTGTTAGTAGCTATAAAATATATGGTAATACTATAACAAAGGTTGGTACAATTAAGGATCGTGGTGTACACTTTGATTTTAAATTAAACTTCCAGGAGCATATTGTTAAGCGATTAGGTGAAGCCAGGAAATTAATAGGCTTTCTTTTTAACCAATGGTATGATTTTACCAAGATCGATACATACTTAACCCTTTATAAAGTACTGGTGAGAAGTAAACTTGATTACGCTTCCACCGTCTGGAATGACATTACCAAGACGGTAATAAGTAGTATTGAGGCAACTCAGAGGTGTTTTTTTATACTTTTGTGTTTTAAATTTAACTTACCTAATTCTTCATATGACAATGATTTTTGGTGTAAAATTTTTAATTGTGAACCTCTGGAGCGTAGAAGGAAAATCTGCGACAAGAAGTTTTTAGAGAAAGTGCTACAACATAATATTAATAGTACCTGTTTTATAGAACAAATAAAATTTAATATGCCTCTGTATAGAACGAGGCAACATAAGATGTTATCGGCATCTGACAAAGGTTGTATTCTGCTGAAACGTATTTTGAGCAATTATTATGTAGCTTAATATCTTGTATTTGTTTTGTGACTTAGTGCTACATTGGTGTATTGCCGTTCGTAGCACATGATAAATAAATAAATACATTATTATTATTATTATTAGATGGCGCCGGCGAAGGACGTGTGTGGTGTGTGCACCGGCCCAATTTATGGGTAGCAACTGGTGTTGCTTTGTTTTGCATGCAGTACAAGGTTTCATTTAAAGGACTGTTAAAAAAGGGAAAAGTGCAGTATGAACAATATAAGAATACAGGTGTTTCGACATTTAAATGTGAAACCTGCTTTCGGAACGAAGTTGATGATGCGAAGGTAACTCTTTAACACAACTAGAACAGTAGTGAATGTAACTAATATCAGTACATTCCCAAATGAATATGTGGATGGTAATAGTAATACCGAATCTCTCCCAGATTGCTTACAAAATGGTAAGATTGAAACGAGTGGAAAAAACACGGAGCAAAATTCTAACTTGCGTGAAGTGATTCAGTCAGTGCATGTCATGCAGGACCAAATGGAATCCCTGAAAGCAGAATTTATAGCATTGAAACAGGAAAATAGCACTCTGCTGACTCTTTTACACTCATTTATTAATTCTAAATCAGATGCCAGCGTGTTGGAAAGTGTACCGGTAAGTAGTCATATGATACAAGGACATAGGGGGCAGTAAGCAGTCTCATTACATGTTCAAGAATGATGCTGATATGGTCAAAGTGCCTAGTGCGGTTACGAATCTGTTATCTAATGCTACAAGTGAAAAATCAGATGGTGAAAGTAGTTCTGATGAGAACGGTGTAGGTCATCAGGTAGATCATACGCGAGGTAGACAAGAAACGCAAGCGGAAAATCGTACAAGGGTGCAAAATGGGTTGGACCAGTCCCAAGGGGAACGAGCAGTCGAGTCTGTTCCAAATGAAAGACTAGTTAATCTAAATGAATCAACTGAGAATAAGGCGCTTGAAGAATTAGATAAAGCAACGAACTATGAAGAGAGTACAAGGGTTTCTACCGCATTCCCTTTTAATGAAGAGGAAAATCAAGACTGGACAACCGTCAAGAGGAGGAAGGCTTATGAACAAAAAACAATCGGAAGACTTAAGTAATAAACCTCGTAAGACTCATGTCGGAAATTGAAATCTGATGTAGCCAAGTAGGAGATTCAAAATCAAAAGGTGGTGGTAGTAAAATCAATCTCATAGGACAAAATAAATCAGTATTTGATGTGGCGGCCTCGTTCCCGTAAATTAACTACATGGGAAGCTCGCACATTTTGGCTGCTACTATATTTGAGAGTAGTCAACGTTAAAAGTCAGTGTTTTAACTGATGTTGACATATATGATATTTCGCACATAAGCCATTAACAGTTAATTTATTTCTAATTTTACCCTCCTGTTTAGCTGACATGGAAAACATTGTCACTTTGCCCTCAACTTATCGTAAGTGTAGATACTAGCCTTGATACCGAGCGGCCGTGGCTCAGTGGAAGAGCGTTGGCTTAGCATTCGGGAGGTCCTGGCATCGATCCCAGCGGAGAACCATCCTGACTGAGTTTTTTTGCAGGGTTTTTCCTCAGTCATATGCAAATGCTGGGAGGATGGTACCTACAGAATACGCCGTCTGAATTCCAACATCCTCTTCTTCACCTTATCCCGACCTGAGTCTCAGATGCCTAAAAGCCTTAAAATAAATTCAAATTCAAAACTAGCTTTGATAAAAAATCAGACAGTGTGGTGAGGAATTACTTGCTTTTTAATTTGTAGATCATTTTAAATAGTATTGAGTGCTTCTAAGTGGGGTTATATACGCATAATTATTGATCTTCGTATAGGTAACTTTTTTTTTTTTTTAGTTCCATGGAAATAGTTAAAATTCCGTCACAATTTACATCTGTGCGAAATTACAAAATAGTAATAATAAAATGAAACGCAAATGAAGAAAAGAATTAAAGCATTTTCAGACTTCAATGTAAGATACCTTAAAATGTTGACTTCTCATATTGGCATTTCAAATTGTATGATAAATTCTAATAGGAAATATTTAATATTAATTCTGTTACCAGTCTGTGTCCTAATTGACTTGTTTTATTAACGAATTTATAGAATAAAATAATCAATTCCAAATCCTAAATGATATCTTAAGCTATTATTTTTCATTATTTGGTTGGAATACTATATCTGTCTAGTGTTGGTCACATATGGAAGGTGGCATAGATTCAAGTCCTTTTGAACTTTTCTGTAGTATTCTCCAGTCGAAGAACGAACACCAAACGAACGTCGGGATAATAATTTGAAATATCAAAGTTATAATTGTCCCCATTAATTTTTCCGTAGACGGATTAAGAACATTGAAGCAGGGATAAACTACCCGAAATGTACTTTAAATCCTAGAAATGCTAGTAAAGCTATTTTTAAACCGACAGAGATTCAATTACAAAATTATAATTACCTTAAAGTGAGGTTTTTAATATCGTCCTCTTAAATAGTTCCTTTAATATGAATCGGTTGTTCAGAAAGCCGAACCCACTCGTTCCTCTTATTTACGGTCTTTCCAAAGTTCATTAAAACGACATTCCTCTAAGACCAATTATTTCCGATACTAAACATCCATTTTGTCTTTTGGCTAAACATTTAGCCCGTTTATTATCTTCCCTAAGCCATAAATTTACATGGACTCCCTAGATGTAAATAAATATTGTATATTCCTTGGTTAATGCCAACTCCCAAGAAGTTAGCTATTACTGACATGTATAACTTCAATAGATTTAGCCATTTCATGTACAAGGATATCTCTTCACAAAAATAAATTTTGTGCTTCGGAAATAGGTGAGATATTAAACCTAGTTTTCATTTGCATAGGCTCTAACGTAGCCCGGATATTTACAGAAAGAAGATTGGCTATGAGTAGTCCGTCGTCCCCAATTGCTAACAGCACAGTTGATCATCTTTACTCTACTTATAATATCTCCAGAATTAAGATACATGAGATATATGCGGTATACTGATGACACCATTTTCGCATATAATTCTGATTCTAAATTAAATTTCTCTTAAATAGCCTAAGCTCTTTTCATCCAAACCTAAAATTTACATTAATGCTAGAAAAGTTTGGTGAGTTATGTTTCCTGGACCTCGTTATCTACAGGAAAATTGATCGATTTTATACATCTATATACAGGAAACCGTCTGCTTCTCAAGTTTACATACACCGACAGTCAGGACATTCCCTTATTTCAAAAGGCAATATTTAAAATATAGTTTTCCTACGCGCGTAAAGGATTTGCACAGACCGTTCAAAACTCAAATCTGATGTTTACCGCTTTGTTTTCCTTGGTAAAGAGAATGGATATTCCACAGACCAGTTCGAATTTTGGCGTAAAACGTAATTCAGCACCTTCAAGAATAAGAGTAAATTACCTTAAAATACCACACTATCCTCCTATTCACGTATAAGTTAGGTAAGATCTTTAAAAGGCTTTAGGCCAGCGTTATGTGCTCCGAAAACTATAGGAAAGCCATGTAAACTATACAAGGGATATTTCATGGATGAAAAGAAAAAAAATCAGGGGGTGTATGAGGTAACATGTAATTATGGGGAAAAAGGTATTGTCATCACTAAAAGATGTTAGTCAGTGCTCCTTAGTAAACACGCTGATTCAAATAACCCAGTATCAGAATTCTTTAAACGGTTGCAAGAGGAGCACCACTGCATATCGTCCTCTGAAGTTATTCATAAAACCTCCAGTAATATCGAAAGAACTGTTTTTGAAGCTTGTTCCATATTTTCAAGGTTTCCACAACTTACTGCGGGCAAAGGTTCTTGTACACAAGGCATGGCATCCTCACATCGAAAAGTACATAGGGCAACAACCAACTTACAAAAAGGGTAAAAACAGTTAATTTACTGTGGTACATTTTCTTAGGTGGCCGCTTATTTATTCTAGGCTACTCCATTACGAATTTTAAAACTTCTGTGCTAATATTATTAATAATTTGTAAGGTAAAGCTATCCCCTGTGCGATGCGCACGCGCTGTGAACTGAGGTCGGGTGGTCAGTCCCACCCTCGATCGCCTTTACCTCCCAAGCTGCTGCTCAGGAATACCAAGGTTACTGGTACTCAATTTGATAAGAGGTTGAGTACACTTCAGAGCTCCAGGCATGGGAATACTGCGAGAAAAGTATCCTGTGTCCTGACCAGGATTTGAATTCGAACCGCCCCTTTCATAGTCAGATGCGCTACCGCCTGAGTCACGACGACTCCTGTTGATGACTTGTAACATTCATAATTCTTACACTCGAACAGGAATTTGTTGTAAATATGGGCTTGATACATTTTAATTACACATGGCAGACATTCGTCTCTGACATTGACGCAACCACTCAGACTCCTTCTTTTACAAGTCTTTGGCGTCTATAAACAGTGACAGCAGAGTAATTTAAAAAAATATGGTTGGTGTTACAGTTGGATTCAAGTGTTTTGATTAAGAAATAATACATATCTTTCCACATATTTATTAAACTTCACATACAATTTAGTCTCACAAAAAACTACACCTACACTTAAATACATCTATACGACTACCTGAAGACGGAGCTAGATCGGCTCCGAAGGGCCTGGCGTATTTATATCGAAGCAATTAAGAGGGCGTAATTAAAAACCTTACTTTAAGGTGAATCATAATATTTGTAATTTTAGAAATGTAAAGTTTCAAATGTTTCCCGCACAAAGGGAATGAATATTGGAGAAGTATGTTTATTTATCTTCGTATATCGAGGTGTTTACATTACCGTAAAAGTAAGTGTCCACGATTCCGTAGAATGCCTAAGGAATTCCGCTTTATAATATGTGAAAATTCAATATTTTTGTGTAATCAATTGAGTAATAGAATTGCTAATTTTCTTCTCACAGGTTCAGCAGCAAATTGTTCAAGAATACGAACAAGTTAATGGCATCGTAAATTCATTACAACTTTTCAAAGTCGATAACCATTCCAACCGGCCTGTAGGTAAGTTCTTGAAACTGCGTTCAAGGTGTCACAAATTTTGAGCTTTAAATTCTTTCAGTGATAGCTTTAATGTTGTTTATAAATAATTTAAAATTGAGTGTCATTTAACAACTCAGTCTTATTTTAAATCTTAGCTCTATCTACGACAGCACATCTCTTACATCTGCAACATTTTAAGTATAAACTTAGAACCGAATAGAAGAAATCTCCTACTGCAAACGGCAGTGGTGACCCTGATATAGTCAACAGTAACTTAGTCACTGGCTTGAGAGAGAGGACGAGTGTTGCCAACGCACAATATCGAAATCGAACTTAACAAAGCGTCAGGTTCCAATTGACTCACAATATTGAAGTACATTTTATATAACTTTGTTACATTTTTAAACTTTACAACATACTGCAAAAGCAGTGAAAGGTAATATATTTTTAAGAATTTATTTAATTATGGTCTTTATGTGGGTTTATTGATCTCGTTGTAATAACATCATATGAATGCAAGCTGGCATTGTAAATGATTTATTCTCACAAGTACAAACACACACACAGAGAGAGAGAGAGTGTGTGTGTGTGTGTGACTGACTCTCTCCCTCTGTTTTTTTTTTTTCAAACTTGAACATGTACAAACTCAGGTAAAATAACTTATATACAGTATAAGTTTTTCTCCAGCTTGAAACGCAGTTCCCAACGAGCAGATCGGTTTCTAGCCGAAGAAACAGCAATATCTTGAAATGAAACAAAATATTTTCTTGGCAAATTATTTCAGAATGGAAATACATTGTAAGATGCAGATTAAGGTAACTATATTTATTCCAGTCATTCCGGGGAGAATCGGGACATTATTTGCATCAGTTTTCATTTGAATGAACTTGTACTGCTGTTCCAATACAATAAGTTAATTCAGTGGGCTTATAACATATATTTCATTTTTATAGATGTTTTAGATCAACATAATCCAAACATTTTCTGGCTTACTGGTGCCTTTGTTATTCTGGAGTTGCTGCTGTGGAGGCAGTTCGTCCTAGATATATGCCTAAGTATTTTTCCGAATAATGCATCTTTTCACCGAATCTGAGTGTACGGCAAGATGTCAGACAGAAGTCGTTTTTTAATATTTCTTTCTAAATTAAACAATAAAAGTTTTCAAAAGATACTTATACCTCAAATCGGGGAGAAAAATAACCAGAGATAAATGCCCTCCAGGTTACTAGGTCTAAATCGGGTCACCTGGCCAGGCAGGGTCCGAAACCTAGACCCGGTCCAAAACTTGGCCCGAATGACCCGGTGACTCATTTCAGCTATGCAATAAATGCCTTAATCCGGAGTAAACCCCTGAAATCGAGGGCACCTGCTGAAATCGAGAAAAGTCAAAAGAAAACTTCAGACAGCATGGGCAGCAGCAGAACTCGAACCTACATGCCTCCCAGTGCCGTTTTGAAGTCTGTATTTGTAAACACTAGACAACAGGAGATTGGTAGCTAACTTTGTTACTTAGAATAATAATAAAAAAACAACGTAAAACTATCCTCTGTGCGCTCCACATTCTCGACATACGGCATGAACTGATGTAGGGTTGTATGTCTCACACTCGACCGCCTTTACCTCCCAAGATGCCCAGGAATACCAAGGAGACACTGGTACCCAATTTGATAGGATGCTGAGTGCACCTCAGAGCGACAGACATGGAAACACTGCGATAAAAGTCTCCAGTGTCTTGAACTCGGGCCGCCCGACTCGTTATCAGACGCGCTACTGTCTGAACCACTTAAATTTCTTAGAATAACACCACCCTACAAATTTTTATTATAAAAATTACTTCTTTGTATCGCAGCAGTTCCGTTCAAGATGTATGGCAGCCCATTATAAATCTCTAAGGGGTTTTAAAAACATTCGGGGGAAAAGGGCGTTTCAACAAATTTTTGCGGGGGAGGTGTCGACATCCGGTTGCATCACAGAAAAGATGAAAAAATGTGTTTAAAATCATAGAAATGACCCTCTGCCCTGGTTGTTACTTCTCTTAAAGGCACGCTATTTCAAAAATATCGTCGTCGGAACTGCAATACCCCCTATGTGGCATTTTTTAACTTTTCATGTTTTTGCATCAGTTTATAGTTCTACGTGCTCTGCATACTGAAGAAAAATTTCATGTGAAAATAACTTCTACTTTTTGAGATATAACAACTTTAAAGTACCTAAATTGTATTCAAGACTGTACTACAGAAACCGGTTTTTTGGCCTTCCTGAAAAATTGATGATTTGCCACATAGGGGGTGTTGCAGTTCCGACGACGATATACAAATATATTCGTTCGCAAAACTTCTCCCGTGATAGTCGTAACTTTCCTCTTGATCGTGTCTTTGAATTCCTCCAGTATATTTATTATAACGTTCCTGTATACATAAGTATTATGGTTCCACAGCGATAATAATTATATCACATGATTTTAAGTGTCCTCTGTGGATGAGTGGTAACACTCGGTGCCTTGGTTTCAAGGGGTCCTGGGTTCGTTTCCAGGGTTCGGGGCCCACCTTAAACTGTAGGTCCCGTCCTCAGGACATCATGTTTATCCGATGGAAGGCAATGACAAGCCATTATCGGTTCATCTTGCCCCGGAACCTTCGAGTCAGGATCTGCATTCGGGTAACATAAATATAACATAAACAAAATAATCCCATAATTCCCCTCGTTCGGCCGCAGGAAAGCAATGGGATAATAGTATGCTAGGATGAATGAGGATCTGAACCGCAGTCCTGCAGATTACTTTAATTATATGCAACTTAAACAATAAATACTAGCTGTCTAAAACACTAAATGTGATAAAACACATGAAAAGAGCGATGTTTTTTTATTTTAATTTTTTTTTCGTCGCTTTTCAGTGCAATTCCTAGCTTACATATCTGTTCTCTAAATTTTCGTTCGCAAAATTTAATAAAAAGGAATTGACTGGTACGCATTTTGCTTGCTCCTGCTTGAAAGTTTTGTATATAACACACACGCACACAGAGAAAAACGACGAAGGCTGCACCCAATTTAATGAATAGTTGCATTTGCTCTCTCTAACTTATTTTCTTACGTAGCAGAAATCGTATAATTCTTCGAACAGTTCTTGTAGACCAAATGACTATACCTATATTCCCACGCTAACTTGAATTCATGACTATTTAAGCAACGTAATGCACCATGTTCTGTGCCAAAACCTACTGAGTTTTTCAGCACTGCAAATTCAAGGATGGACTGTCACTATGAGCTACGTTTTGTTTATTCTTAGTTCAGTATTTTGCCGCTCGACGCAGCGGCACTTAAATATGGAATGACTAGTATATGCTACTCCTCAGTTGTGTTTATATGTTTATTCTGTGTATCATGAGTATGTCCATTTGGTTTTGTGTATGTAAATGTAATCGGGAGATAATGTTGAAAATTTACGAGCATAAATACATCAAATGTATTCTAAATAGTATGTTACAAGAGTTCTAATTGATGAAAATCTTAAGTTGTTTTCACAGCACAATCTTATATAATAAATATGAATGTCACGATGTTTGTCTCCTCATCACGCCAAAACGGCTTAACAGAATGCAATGATTTTTCGCACATGAGTAGAGATAATGGTCTAGCTTGGGAAGTTATCTTGTTTTTATAAACCGGAAGTGACTGTGTCGCGAACTATTTATTAAAAACAACGATTTTAATGTTATAACAATGCAGTAAATAAGTTGTTTCAATTTGTAATTTAACACAACAGTCAGACATAAATCAACTAGTTTATAAATTTTTAAATTTAAATATGAATTATTGTAAATTAAAATATGTAGATTTAATGTTTTAAAGCATTATAGTAGTATTTGGCAGAACTAGGAGTAGTTGTATTATTATTATTATTATTAGTAGTAGTAGTGGTGGTAATAAAAACTACAGCATATCTTGACCATGTGGGCGCAACCTAAACTTACCAACTTACGGGCGCAGCCCGCCACGTGTAGGCGATTAGTGGTGAATGGCCCAATGACTATTTCCAAATTTTCTTCACCCCGCACCAACGGACGGGCAAATCAGTTAGTACTATATAAATGGAACCATAAATTAGACATAATTCGTGGAATACACCATGGGAGAGAGTCCTCTTCTAAGGGCCCTAATTCCAGATCAAAAAAAAAAAAAGTTAAACGCTTATTATACGGTACCAAGTTTTGAGCCCCTTCCCTTATGAATTGTATATTTCCACTACAGGAGACTGTGATTGAGGGTATGTTTGTTGTATATGGCACACCAGTCATAATCCGTGTGTGCAAATTCCCGACATTTGGAAATAACCCATCTCAGACATTCGGTTATATATCACTAATACAGAGGAAAGCGGGAAGGGCATTTTAAGGTAGATTTATGATAAAAAGTAATTAAGATACTTACAGCGTATTTGTTCCGCAGAAAAATAAACACACATACGTACATAACACTAATTTTCACATAGTTTTTTTTTTTCATTGTTTAGAGAACAATTGAGAGAACTGTCCATCGTTTCGAGAACAGTTGACTGCTGAATGGCGCATAGAACAATTGACAACTGTACAGCATGTAGGTACTGGATAGGATTGTGGAAGGAAAAGTGTTGAAAAGGTAGAGAAAATGGATTAGAGTTATTGAAGATTAAGTCCAGGATACATTTTTGCGCTCAAACCATGAATGAAGGCCCCTTCCCACAGAAGGCGTGATGAGGTGCTGGTCGTAGGGGGTAAAATGTGGATTATGGCAACCAGGAAAGATAGGTCTAAATTGGTGTTGTGAGACTCGGTGTGTAAGGAGACTGGGTCATCCGGTTTGTTAATAGTGCAAAAGTGGCGATGGTTATTAACACGAACGCTTCGGTCCTCCTTCAAACATGGACCCACCTTCACTTCCTACCAACCATCCTCTCGAACGTTACATCTCCTCAGTTATCTCTGCCAGCACCAATAGTGAGTTCCTACATCAGATGACCAACCAACCTAACCTAACCCATAACCAACCCATAGCCCTTCTAGCGTTACGCGAGAACCACGACATAATAGTCCTCCCAGCGGACAAGGGGTCCACTACAGTAGTCTTTGACAAAGCTGACTACTTCCAGGAGGCGTACCGTCGACTATCTGATCCCAGCACCTACAAACCCACCGCCATAGACCTAACCTACACCCATTAACAGAAAATTTCCGATTTCATTACCGCTAATAGTCCTCGTGAGGGCATTTCTGAAATGTCTATAAAGTACCTAACTCTGGACAATCTGCGTACCTTTTACCTCGACCTTTTACCTATTACCACAAACCAGGTAACCCAGGCAGACCCATTGTAGCCAGCTATAATTCTCCTACCGAACGCATTTCCACTCTTGTTGACTCCTTCCTTCAACCACATGTTCAAGCGCTGCCTGCCTACATACGTGACACCTACCACTTCTTAGAAATCATCCGTAAATTTCCGCCTCTTCCTTCTGCCATACTGCTTTGTACCATAGATGTTACTTGCTTGTATACGAACATTCCTCATGCCCATGGCTTAGCAGCTTTGGAATTCTTCCTTAATCAAAGACCCAAACCTCATACCTCTACCACAGCTTTCCTTCTTAACCTGGCCAACCTATCTCAGATGTAACAACTTTACCTTTGACGACAAACACTACCTTCAGATCCGAGGCACAGCCATGGGTACGAGAATGGCACCTTCTTATGCTAATCTGTTTATGGGCAAGCTCGAACATGATTTCCTGCAAACTCAACCTTTGACCCCTCTACTTTGGATAAGGTTTTTGGATGATATCCTGATGATACGGAGTGATGGTGAAACCAGTCTCAAGACATTCCTAGAACAACTGAACCAATTCCGTGTTGTCCAGTTCACTTGGTCCATTTCTAACAAAAGAGTCACATTCCTTGACGTGGGCATCACTTTAGAAAACAACACCCTCAATACTTCCGTTCACATAAAACCCACCAACCATATTCAGTATTTACGCTACTCAAGTTCCCATCCTTACCACACCAAGAAAGCGATTCCTTTCTCCCTTGCCCTCAGAGGACAACGCCTGAATTCCACCACCTCTGCTACTGAAACTTACAACCAACGCCTTCAGGAGGCTCTAGTCAACCGAGGCTACCCTTCTAACCTTGTAATCAAACAGATCCGCCGTGCATCCTCACACACTCAACCCACTCAAAAATCCAACCCACCGGCTCTAATCACCCAGTTCCATCCTAAACTAACCAAGGTCAAACAAATCCTACACTTTAATTTCCACATTCTCCAATCTGACCCGGACACAAGATCAATATTCCCCACCAAACCTAGACACCTAATCTTAGAAACATCTTGGTCCGTACGAATCCCCCCTTACCACCACACCAAACCGGCGCACAGACATGCCAGAGACCCAGATGTAAGGTCTGCTCCATTTTCATCACTTCTCCCACAATCACTATCAATACTGCTAATGGTCGGTACACCCTCAATCCCAAGGGTACATGCCACACCCCTAATGTTATATACATCCTAACCTGCAAGTTCTGTGATGCCTTTTATGTGGGGGGAAACAAGTTGTGCTCTTAACTTTCGAATTAATATCCATCGTCTTTTCTGTACTATCAACGAACCGGATGCCCAAGTTTCCTTGCACACCGAGTCCCACAATACCAATTTTGATCTATCTTTCTTGATTGCCATAATCCATATTTTATCCCCTACGACCAGCACCTCAACACGCCGTCTGTGGGAGAATGCCTTTATTCACGGTTTGAGCGCGAAAATAAAATCTGGCCTTAACCTTCAATAACTCTAAGCTTCCCTTTTCCTCTGCATTTTCAACACATTTCGACCCACGATCCCACCTTGTACTTACACGCTATACAGTTATTATTATTTCAAGTTCCGGATATCTACGCGCTACAGCAGTCAGTTGTTCTCCAGTTTTGATGTTTTGTCCGCTACGTGTCGCCACTCTCTCTTCAAACTTGTACTTTGTGAACACTGTGAATACACGAAATATAGTGACTTTTTTGTGTGTACATGTGAATGTGTGTGATCTAGTGCGTTAGTAAGCTGTAAGTAATCCTTTTTTCTCCTTCAATTGTCTAAAATTTACCTATATATATAATCCGTTTAAACAATGTCGTGGAATTTAACAGGAATATCATTTAAATATATGGCCGTTATGTCGGTTTCCCGTGTCATACGCAATGGGTGTTTCTGTGGCATGACGAGAACTCGTATCCATGTAATGGCACCATAGCATGTTGATACTGTAGTTTAACTTATTATAACATAATGCTTGTAGTTTATTGACAATTCGTATGTTATCAATAGTTCCTTATGTGGTGACTATAATCTAACGATGTTTCTCATCTACTGCACTGCATGGCTTCCGATTCAGAGCATAGTGTAATGCATTCTAAATCATCTTTAAAGTTGCCGATAGTAACACGATGGTTAATGAATAAGTAAGTATCAGTATCACTCATATATCTGGTGTAGTAAAAAGTAATCCATTATTTTGCCAATAGATGGCTTCAGTGATCTGTATCTCGCGTTGTATAAGACCGATCGGGTTCAACGAGAAGGCGTTCAAACGATGAGATTGCGTACTACAAACACTACAAACACTGTTCAGATAGTTGTGATGAGTTGACTCAGTGTTGTGTGAGCACGCGTCAAAATGGATACTAGCAAAGAGAAAATACGCTATATTGTACAGTTTTTCTATAATAAAGGCGATAACGCAAGCCAGGCGGCTGCAAATGTGAATAGTGTTTATGGTCCTGATACTGTAACAGCCAATCACGCGCAATTTTGGTTTCGTCGATTCCGTGCCGGTAATTTTGACGTCAAAGATGTACCACGCACTGGAAGTCCAAGTGTCGAAAATGTCGATAAATGTTTTACATTGTCGCGTCCGACCGTCATGTAAGCACTGTTTCGATTGCCCAAGAGCTAAACATTGCACAAAAAACCGTATGTAACCATTTGCATAAGGCTGGATACACAAAGAAGCTTGATGTATGGGTGCCACACGAGTTAACGCAAAAAACCTCATGGACCGAATTTCCATCTGCGAATCGCTGCTGAATCGCAACAAAAGCAACCCATTTCTGAAACATTTGGTGACTGGTGATGAAAAGTGGATCACTTACGACAACGTCAC